>APFE030401908.1:166521-245501 GCA_000404065.3 Pinus taeda | reverse complement strand
TTAGTTCAAATAAACCATTCATTTGCAAAATATCTGTCATCCATTTTGACCATCCCTGAGTTAGTCCTTGCCAAATATATTTCTTCAAAACTTGATCTATGATTTTGTGTTGTGGGCTTGCCTATGAAAAATCACTTTCTATCGACTTCAGCTCATTATCTAGAAAGATGATCTAGAAATCATCAGTACCTTGGAATCTACATGCCCTAATGGCAGGTTTCTTGCCTTCGACAATAGGTTGCTTCATTGACCTTCGATCAAAAGATTCTATGATATGTTCGACATCAGCTCATTTATTCACATTTCATGGATTGTACTGAGTACTTTGAGAGCCAGTGACATTACTGGTGGTTTCTCTCACACTTGTTAACAGTTCACATGATTGACTAGTAATCAAGTGGTTTCTAACATGTTCGACTTCGACACATTCATTCACATGGATAGAATCATACTAGTTCAGGAAGCAGAAATCAAGACCCTGGATCTAGTTTGTACCATCCAGGCTGTGAGGAATTTTGTTATTCATTATACAGTGGACTATTCATAAACAGATGGTTGTGCCCATATTGTGTCTACATATGTCTATACTCATGATGTATTACAAAATCATTCCTGTATTAGAACAATTTAGTTAGTTTTCTGGTCAGTTTTGGTTTGAGCATGGGAATGCCTACCTCAGCGATGATATGTTCACATATATATATTTTGCATTGAATGTTTTTACAGGTTCTGACTGGGATGTCCACAGGATGATCCTTGAAATGATAAAGTACTTCACTCTTCTTAGATGATAAATTCTATCTTCATCTATTACAGACTTTGCACTTTAGGGTCAATTTGTTGCACAAAAATTGTCACCTTGACATTCTACAATCTGTGTGAGTCCATCACCACTCATACTTTCCTCCTTTGCAAGTCTTAAGCCTCAGTTCTTCATATCAAGCCTTGAAAATAAGAGAAAGCCCTCAAAAGTATCTAAAACTCTTGTTCCACACTTTCTTTTAGCATTGCCTGCGGTCCCGCACTCAATGGTCATGTCCCCTATGCACCTGACCGCTCTGTCACTGTGTTATGGGTGCGGACCCCTATAAAAGTTAAAAAGGCGCAAGTATATTCTTGAAGACTCACTTTGAGTCATTTTTAGAAGCTTTTGGAAGGAACCTTGAGGTGGCAAGTTCGCTCTTTTGAGGGTCATGCATCCCATACCTTAAGGAGCTAACCCCTTGATGTGAGGAGCTTATTCCTTTGAAGGAGGACTCTATCCCTTCATAGGTGGACTTGTAACCTCCTTCCTTTGCACTATAAAATGAAGCATTGGGTTGGTTACTGGAGAGGTTGAAAGCTGAATATTTTTGAGGTGAAATGTTGTTGGAACTTAGTCTTCCTAGTTGAGCTTTTGTGAGGAGAGATTACATACCTCTTTGAATTCATTTGGAAGAGTGTGAGGCTTGTCAAAGTAAAGGAGATTCTTGTTTCGGACTCTGGAAAGAGCTTTTACAACATCAAGGCACCAAAGGTTGTAAGGTTCTTCTATTTCAAAGTTAATACAAATAAGTTTATTTTTCTCAATAAGCTGTGTTTTATGGTTTATTTTATCGATTCCTTGATCACCATAATGAACATGATTTATGATATTAGCTATGCAGGTGTTATTTGATGTGTGCTTTTTTGTGATTGTAGGTTCTCAAAAGGAAATTCTTTCGGACGGTTGAAGGATGGCTGCTACAAACTAACGTTGGACTTAAGGTAGGGTCTAAACACCTCTATAGTTTTTATTAATGAATCACAATATGTTTAGAGAAAGATAGATTTGCTTGTCCTGCATGTTGCTAGATATCTTTTGATACCAGGGAGATCGGCCTTGTCCACAAGATTAATTTATCCGGCCAACAAGTATAGACAGCTTGTAGGAAGTCTCAAATACCTAACTACTACCAGACCAGACATTTTGTTTGTTGTTGGAATCCTCTCCAGGTTTATGCAAAAGCCTTGTGAGGGACATTGGTGTACTTCAAAAAGAGTTCTAAAGTACTTGAAGGGAATTCAAGACTTTGGAATCAAGTATACACAAGAGGGAAACTTCAGCTTGATTGGATACTCTGATTCAAACTTCGATGGAGACAAAGAAACTGGGGTATCTACTTTAGGTTATGCTATGAGTCTTGGATCAGGAGCTATCTCCTGGAGATCATTCAAACAATCAGTTCCAACAGATTCCACAACAGAGGCAGAATATGTGGCAGCAGGTGAGACAACAAAATAAATTGTGTGGCTCAGGAAAATTCTGGAAGATTTGCAGGTAAAACAAGTATAATCAACTCCAATCATGGTTAACAACACCTCAGCAATAAAGTTGGCCAAGAACCCAAAGTTCCATGATCGAACGAAGCAAATCAATACAAAATATCATCTGATTCAACATCATGTTGAGGCCAAAACAATCCATCTTCGCCATTGTTTCACTAATGAGAAAATTGCATACATCTTCACCGAAGTTCTTGGAAGAGAAAAGCTTGAAAAATTCAGAACGATGCTTGGACTCACCAACATCCCTTCAGATTAAGGGGGGAATGTTGACACCTAATCATAGGGATTGGGTGAACAACTGTAATTAGTGTAAATACATAATAAAGGAAATGAAGAGTCATCAAGAGATGAACTAAACAATCATGCCCTCTTGTATATAATAATGAACAAATTGAATGAAAAATATGATTACATTTGAGGAGTTACCTCCTGGTTTGACATATTTCTACTTTTTGGAGAGTTGGAAATGCTTCTTGTGGTAGTAGCCTTACAACATTGTATTGTCTTTACTTTTTTTGCATACATTTTTGTGAGTACACTTGAAGAGAGTATCCGTCAAACTATCAGTAAGACTAGGCCTTAGAACTGGCATTTGGAGACTAATATGGCTATTCATTTTTCATGAAACTTTGCAGGCATTGCAATGATTTCTTTTAATGAAATCACTCTTTGGGAAAGTGTTGGAGTTATAGCAAATGGAGAGGTTATTTTTTTGGTTGTCAATCATATTGTTTGCATTTAGGGCTACTTGGAAATATGACTATGCCACGGATATGGGAATATCACCAAGGATAAGAGAATTTGTTACCTTGGATTACTTATTTGATGGGCTTACTTACATGATCTATATTACTTCTTGCTGGGTAGCCATTGTGGAGATCCAATATAGAGGTGCTAAAACATTTTATAGAGTTGCATCAGTAAGACAAAGTAAGGACCCAATCCATAGACCCATAAGATGATGATTTCCTTGAATGAAGAACAAATCATTTTAAGACTTCATATTGAATCTAGAGCCCAACTCATGTGTATGTGAGATGCAGAACTCTAGTGAATTCTTTAGTTTTTTAATTTTTGGTTAGACCATGGCCACTTGAATCTAGTTATTTCAATTTGAATACCAATTTGCAAGTGGAAGCAGTCTGTGGATATTTTCTAGGTAAAGTGATAATATTTGATATTTGTGCTATATCTTTGGGAGAACTACATTTATTATGGAATTAAAATTCATGTCTTGTCCACAATAGAAAAAAATCTAAAATGTAGAGGCCAAAAAGGCCATGAATTATATTAATTCAATGACCCATTTCACAGGACCCTATGAATTTTGTTTTGTTGGTTACACAAGATATACCCAACTTTCAAGGCCAGACTTTATTTGAATCTTTGTAATCCATGTAAAGTTTGTATGCTATGAATGGAGGATGTAATGTAATCAATTTTTATATTATCGGAAAAGAAATAAAATACAATAGAGAAAATCTTCCTTAGCCTTGGGTTTCAAAATGACAACTTACCATGAAGAAGGTCAACCAAGTTTCCTTTCTTCTGATAATCATATACAAGAAGATTCTTTCTTATTCCTTCATAAAATGCTCTTAAAGGGACTATATTTCATGCTGAAGGTGACCCAAATCCTTAATTATAAACAAGAGTTATTTTAAATCCTTGCAAGTCCCTTCAACTGCTTTTCAATCCTTTCTAGTCCCTTCCCAAAACACAAACAATCCTTCTTCAACTCATTGCATAACAACTTCATATGGAAAATTATCCCTCAAGTGTTGAAGTTATTTGTGGGTAGTTGTATTTGGTAGAAAAACACCATTCTTGTTTCCAACAATGTTGGTGCTTGTTATATTTAAAAAATTATTAATAGTGTTTCAGTTAGAGAAGCTTTGGGGTTTTTACCAAAAATTTGAAAATGGGTTCCAAAATTTCCATTTGTTGAAAGTTATATGCATCATTACAATAACTTTATCAATGGAATTGTGGGAATGCTTGACAACTTTATCATTGTTAGTGTTCATTTTCCTTTCAATTGTTTGTGTTAATTTTCATTTCAACTTTGTTTTCAAAAACTGGTGATGCATATATGGGTTTACCCAACATCAATAAAAAAGGGAAAACTAAAACAATATGAGTTTGATATACAAGTAGTCTGATTTGACAAATTAGTAGCATTTGGAATTTGATAGAAATGTTTATTCAAACAACACCTCCCACACAACAGGAAGTTTATGCTCTTTCACGTTAATGGCCTCCAGAGGATATTTGTAATATCATTTGGGAACTTGGGTATGGAGCGTTAAGTATAATTTGTTTCTTGAAATTCAAATCAATGTTGTAAAGGGAAGGCACATATTTTTTATCACTTCTGCCATAGAAATTGGTGATGTCTTAATGTTGTTTCCATGATGTTATTGACTCCTATTATTTTTCATCTTGGTAATATTTTACTTGTTTTATTGTTTTGTAAATTAGCTGAATTATATATTCATAAAATACAAGGGCTGTTACAGGTAGTCCATCATGTAACCTGCTTACAAAGAAGACATGCCTATTGTGATTCAAAATAATAATGGAGTTTTCCTTAGCCTGGCTTCTCTCATGAATAATGGAGTTGTTCATAGGTTGCCTTCTCTCATATACACATTTTAACACAACACTTGTATACCCCACAAAATATAGCATGACTATTAAATTTAAATCTAGAACTAACTATAGGATTTACCAGCAACACTAGCATATCAGAAAAAGGAGAACGCAATCCAATAATTAATTTGTGATGGACTAGGTGAATCATCAAAGTTTAAGCTTGAAGTGATGTTGATGAAGGTAGGGGAGTACCCACTCCTGGATTGACTCCAACAACTTTGTCATCTTGGGTGACTGCCACATTTATCTCTCCCTACATTTATTCCTTAGCCGGAATAGTTTGTCCATCTACTTTTGGGTTCTCACATTCTTCCTTGGATCCACATCCCCCAAATAGTGTTGATTAGAGTCACATTTGTTGTCCAACTGCTCCAGTTTGTTAAGGATTTTCTTATGCTCAGTTCCCCTTTAACAATGATGGTTATGATGGTCTTCATGTGCTAGTACATGCCCATTAGCTGTGTTCTATAAGAATTTTACTACATATACGAGAATAATTTCAGTTTTAAGAGAAATCCTAGTTGTATATCTACTGTCAATTCTTTTGTCTCCTTGTTCAGGTTTCTCTGAATTTGAGCAACATAGTCATTGCACATTGATCAATTCCCAAAGCACAAACAATCATTCAGCTCGTTGTACGACAAATTCAGATGGAAAGTTATCCCTAAAGTGCTGAAGTTATTTGTGGGTAGGTGTATTTGGTAGAAAAACACGATTCTTGTTTCCAGCAATGCTGGTGCCTGCTACTTTCAAAAAAGTATTAATAATGTTCCAGTCAGAGAAGCTTTGGGGTTTCTACCAAAACTTTTAACATGGGTTCCAAAATTTCCATTTGTTGAAAGTTATATGCATCATTACAATAAATTTATCAATGGCATTGTGGGAATGCTTGACAACTTTATTGTTGTTAATGTTCATTTTCCTTTCAACTGTGTGTGTTAATTTTCCTTTCAACTACATTTTCAGAAACTGGATATGCATATATGGGTTTACCCAACATCAATAAATATGGGTAAGCTAAAAACAATATGAGTTTGATTTAAAAGTAGTCTGATTTGATAAATTAACAACATTTGGAATTTGATTGAGATGTTTATTCAAACAACGCCTCCCACACAACAATAATTTTATGCACTTTCACGTTTATGGCCTCCAGAAGAGATTTGCAATCTCTTTTGGGACCTTGGGTATGGACTGTTAAGTATAATTTGTTTCTTGAAATTCAAATCAATGTTGTAAAGGGAAGGTATATATTTTCTAATTACAGACAGGAGTTCTTTTCTGTCCTTGCAAGTGCCTTCAACTCCTTTTCAGTCCTTGCAATTCCCTTCCCTAATATGCCTCAGAGAAATAGTTCCTCCTTCGCTAAGATTGGCTTTGTAGATAGTGCCAAAGTTGGTTGACCTATTGTGTTCAGCACATCCTCCATCGTGAGATTCTCCCCACCTTCAAAAACTACTAATCTACCCTCCAATGTTTCTTCATCTTAGAATTCACTCATAGAAGGGTCCCCTCCTCCCAACACTTTCATATTGCGGGCACTTCCAGTGCCTATCAACAAGGACACGCAAACAACAATGGTTGTCATCAATGCAACAACAATTCTCGCAACTGACGCAAGGCTCAGTCCAATATGCCTTCGAAGTTGATTTCATGCTCAATTTCTGAGATTTTGCTACAGTGGCATTCTTTAAAGAGAATTTTACATGTTTCAGTTAATTTTTTTATGTCATATTATAGCTTTATGTCACTGCTTTAGTTGCATCCTATTTACTCCATGGTTGAGATCCTCCTTCAATGATCTCAATCACATGCCAAACTCAATGAAGACCAATGTCCAATCTCTGATTATATGAACAAGAGGTGGAATAATCAATGGCACATAATGCAACATCCTGGTCTCCACTAGATGGGTTGCATGGGGTTGCACAGGTTGTGGAATGCCTTTCTACACCTTTGACCTTTTGCTTGATATCTTTTGGAATCAATCCAAGAAGATGTAGATGGAGAAGAAATAGAGGTTGAAGAGGAAGTAGTAGTAGCAGAACCCAACGAGCATGAGGTTGGTGTTACAAGACCCACTTTATTCAAGATGGAGAAATGTTTGGTAAAAATTAGGACATCAAATACTCTACCTTGGTTGATTTTAATGACAATGTGTGTATCTTTGCTAATGCAAGATGTTCTTGCTTAGTTTGGAAAACATTGGTAAAGGTTACTGGAGGAGCATCTCAAGGAATTTTTTTATTTCTTGAACTCCCACACAGGTGGCTAGTGATGCACAAAAGTATTTTATTCGGTTGAATTCGATGAAAAAGGACAATAGAATTCATGATATTACTAGTGTGAACGGGAGTGATGTATCATCACCACAAAGACCTATAAATGGTCAAGGAAATCAATCTTCAGGATCTACAGGGAAATATCTTAATCATGCTTCTCAGCTAGGGCTTCCTAGTGTATATGGAGCTATTATTGGCCAGGCCATTGTTGGGCCTATGGTTTCCGTTGTTGGCACTTTTGTAATGCTTACTCTGGGATATGCTCCTTATGTTGTTCCAGTTGCTTACCTTATGCCACAACCAACTATGCATAGATAACTAGAGAGAAGGACTTGAGCACTTTGGATTGCAAAGCTTCATTTGATAATATGTTTGTTTCCATTGTATCAATAGGAAATGATGCATGTCAACTTATTTGCTAAATGCTAATCAGTTGGTGTATCATTACTCAATATGCACCTTTTCCTGTGTGGTATGAAAGAGATCATTTTCTTCCTCCACTAAGATTTCCAAAGTGGAGGATGTTAATTTTCTTGTAAAGAATTATTTTGATGGGGATACATGTAAGAAAAAACTCGAGTTGCTATTCTTTTATTATTTCCTTTCTTCAGTCAAAAAATAGAAAAGAGAAAGCCTCTAGATACAACTACCAATATTATATGATAACTGTTACAATTTGTTACATAATACACAAAGATGGAGATTTCAATAATGTTTATTTGCTTAGCATCAACATGATTTAGGATTGTTGAATTGCGGCTTCTATGATCCATATCAATTTACGAGAGATTTTTTAGCGTAAATCACATGATATTTCACATGATTAAGGATGCTTTGTGCACCTCTCTATTTTTCACTACATCATGAAGGACTGTAGTTGCTTCATGCAACATGCCCTCTACATGCAACATACTCTCTTTATAGAGGGAATTCAACGTGTATAGATAGCAATATCAGTGCATTTCCCACTTTGTACATTCTATCCAGGTGTTTTTAACAATAATCATTGTATCAACTATATAATATTTCTGAGCAACATTCAATCTATGGAACTCATGAAAAATGACTAGCCATATTAGTCTCTAAATGCCAGTTCTAAGGCCTAGTCTTACTGACAGTTTGACGGATACTCTCTTCATGTTTACTCACAAAAATGTATGCAAAAAAAGTAAAGACAATACAATGTTGTAAGGCTACTACCACAAGAAGCATTTCCAACTCTCCAAAAAGTAGAAATATGTCAGACTAGGAGGTAACTCCTCAAATGTAATCATATTTTTAATTCAAGTTGTTCATTATTATATAAAAGAGGGCATGATTATTTAGTTCATCTCCTGATGACTCTTCATTTCCTTTATTATGTATTTACACTAATTACAGTTGTTCACCCAATCCCTATAATTAGGTGTCAACATTCCCCCCTTAATCTGAAGGGATGTTGGTGAGTCCAAGCATCGTTCTGAATTTTTCAAGCTTTTCTCTTCCAAGAACTTTGGTGAAGATGTATGCAATTTGCTCATTAGTGAAACAATGGCGAAGATGGATTGTTTTGGCCTCAACATGATGTTGAATCAGATGCTATTTTGTATTGATTTGCTTCGTTCGATCATGGAACTTTGGGTTCTTGGCCAAATTTATTGTTGAGGCGTTGTCAACCATGAGTGGAGTTAATTATACTTGTTTTACTTGCAAATCTTCCAGAATTTTCCTGAGCCACACAATTTCTTTTGTTGCCTCAGCTGCTGCCACATATTCTGCCTATGTTGTGGAATCTGCTGGAACTGATTGTTTGCATGATCTCCAGGAGATAGCTCTTGATCCAAGACTCATAGCATAACCTAAAGTAGATACCCTAGCTTGTTTGTCTCCATCGAAGTTTGAATCAGAGTATCCAATCAAGCTGATGTTTCCCACCTGTGTATACTTGATTCCAAAGTCTTGAATTCCCTTAAAGTACTTTAGAACTCTTTTTGCAGTACACCAATGTCCCTCACAAGGCTTTTGCATAAACCTGGAGAGGATTCCAACAACAAACGAAATGTCTGGTCTGGCAGTAGTTAGGTATTTGAGACTTTCTACAAGCTGTCTATACTTGTTGGCCGAATAAATTGATCTTGTGGACAAGGCCGATCTCCCTGGTATCAAAAGATATCTAGCAACAAGTAGGACAAGCAAATCTATCTTTCTCTAAACATATTGTGATTCATTAATAAAAACTATAGAGGTGTTTAGACCCTACCTTAAGTCCAATGCTAGTTTGTAGCAGCCATCCTTCAACCGTCCGAAGAATTTCCTTTTGAGACCTGTAAATCACAAACAAGGCACACATCAATAACACTTTGCATAGCTAATATCATAAATCATGTTCATTATGGTGATCAAGGAATCCATAAAATAAACCATAAAACACAGCTTATTGAGAAAAATAAACTTATTTGTATTAATTTTGAAATAGAAGAACCTTACAACCTTTGGTGCCTTGATGTTGTACAAGCTCTTCCTAGGGTCCGAAACATGAATCTCCTTTACTTTGACAAGCCTCGCACTCTTCCAAATGAGTTCAAAGAGGTATGTAATCTCTCCTCACAAAAGCTCAATTAGGAATACTAAGTTCCAACAACATTTCACCTCAAAAATATTCAGCTTTCAACCTCTCCAGTAACCAGCCCAATGCTTCATTTTATAATGCAAAGGAAGGAGGTTACAAGTGATGCACAAAAGTATTTTATTCGGTTGAATTCGATGAACAAGTACAGTAGAATTCATGATATTACTAGTGTGAATGGGAGTGATGTATCATCACCACAAAGACCTATAAATGGTTAAGGAAATCAATCTTCAGGATCTATAGGGAAATCTCTTAATCATGCTTCTCAACTAGGGCTTCCTAGTGTATATGGAGCTATTATTGGCCAGGCCATTGTTGGGCCTATGGTTCCTGTTGTTGGCACTTTTGTAATGCTTACTCTGGGATATGCTCCTTATGTTGTTCCAGTTGCTTACCTTATGCCACAACCAACTATGCATAGATAACTAGAGAGAAGGACTTGAGCACTTTGGATTGCAAAGCTTCATTTGATAATATGTTTGTTTCCATTGTATCAGTAGGAAATGATGCATGTCAACTTATTTGCTAAATGCTAATCAGTTGGTGTATCATTACTCAATATGCACCTTTTCCTGTGTGGTATGAAAGAGATCATTTTCTTCCTCCACTAAGATTTCCAAAGTGGAGGATGTTAATTTTCTTGTAAAGAATGATTTTGATGGGGATACATGTAAGAAAAAACTTGAGTTGCTATTCTTTTATTATTTCCTTTCTTCAGTCAAAAAATAGAAAAGAGAAAGCCTCTAGATACAACTAGCAATATTATATGATAACTATTACAATTTGTTACATAATACACAAAGATGGAGATTTCAATAATGTTTATTTGCTTAGCATCAACATGATTTAGGATTGTTGAATTGAGGCTTCTATGATCCATATCAATTTTACGAGAGATTTTTCAGCGTAAATCACATGATATTTCACATGATTAAGGATGCTTTATGTACCTCTCTATTTTTCACTACATCATGAAAGACTGTAGTTGCTTCATGCAACATACTCTCTTTATAGAGGGAATTCAACGTGTATAGATAGCAATATCAGTGCATTTCCCACTTTGTACATTCTATCCAGGTGTTTTTAACAATAATCATTGTACCAACTATATAATATTTCTGAGCAACATTCAATCTATGGAACTCAAAATTTTTGCTTCTCAATCTGTCTATATCATTTTCATTTTCATTAATAAAGGCTTCATCAAAATCTTCTCTATTGTAGTAAACTACCCTAGCAAGCACAACCAATTTTTTTTTTTTATCATCTAGTTCAGTAAGAAAAGCTCTCCATATTCACAAATTTGTAGCCAATTGACCAACCTAAATGCAAAAACATTTATCCTCTATGTTTCTATTTTGGGGGAAAAATGGATGCATATCTGGAACATATGCTTTCATCTCCAACATATTTCTATCCTCATTCTTAGCATATGTATCTTCACATTGACACCCCGTTCTACTTACTATAGTTGTTCCAAAATACAAAAGTCAATGAGAACGATGATGAGAATGTGGGTAGGTGCATAATAAGCATGCGTTATGTTTGAGCCCTGATCATCATCAGCTCAAAATAAAAAACAAATGCAACCATACAGTGGAAGACCAATATTGTTGCAACACTATGAGCTTTTATGATACTAGGAGGGTCCTTTGCCAATTTGATATTATGTGTCCCTCAAAGGCATCTTACAATTGAACATAAGCCTTGGAAAACTGCTTTGGTGCAAACTTGTGCAAAATCCAAACACATATGCAAGTGCCATTGGAAATACTTACCATGTTTCCTTTGCAGCATCTAGTACAAATGCTAGTTTACTTCCTTTAAATATGATAAATTATTTTAATTTCCTTTTAATAATAATAATAATATTGATAACTTCTTCTAGAGTACTGGCTGCTTTCATTGAGGTGTCCAACTTTTCTAAAGAACACTTCACCTATCTTTAAAAACAAAATACTAAAAATAGATATCAATGAAATATTTGCCTTGGACTTTAAACACCTCAAAAAAAACAAAAAATACTAAAAAAAAACATTATCAAACATCATTTTCTATCTATAAAATTTATATTTTTATAATAATAATAACAATTTTATATATAATTATATAAATTTCCTTAATTATAATAATAATATTATATTTTAAACTCACATAAGTTTTATATTTTCTTTTCTTTTCCCATAATCACATTCATGCGCAAGTATTTTAAATTATACTTTCGAATCAAAATATGTTTTATTTTTTCTTTCCATTCAAAATGTATTTTATTTTTTGATATGCCCATTATTACTGATAAGACAATACAAAATTATTATTACACAAATTCAAAACTACATCAATAACAAAAAATTTATATTAATATGCCTATTAAGGAACTGTTGTCACTTCGAAAAAGAAAAAATAAAATAATACTTGCTTATGTTGATAACCAGGCAAATATTAAATTAGAAAACATTTGAATTTGACTTTCTTCAAATGATCAAAACCACAATTATTACTCGTAATATTACAAACAATGATATTTATTTAGTCTATAAGATACCATTTCTCATGATCGCACGTTGGACTTGAAATATTGATGAAAAGCCAAGTCAGAAATACAGTGACAAGTGAGCCATCACATTATCAATTTGAAAATATGCTTTTGATTTTTAAATGGGGTTTCGTTAATTTTATTAAACTATATTAGATTAAAAGTTATTATATAATAATTTAAAGTTATAAAAAATAATTTTTTAAGATTTTTTTTTGTTATATTTAATGGTAGAATGTAGGAAGTTTTTAATCATTTATCAGGGTTAAAATTCCCTGATAATTTGGTCATGAAGTTATGGGCGTTTTAAAGTAGGGTATATTAAAAAAAGTTGTTAAACATTTAAGTTTTTGAGTTTTTTGTTGGGGATTAATTTTGGACTAAATCTTAATTTTTGTTGTTTAACATGAGTTTTTGATTGTATATATGGATTCAACACTTTGAGACATTTTAAGGCACTCAATTTATGGAGAGTTTACAACTCAAACTTGTGATTCGGGAAATTTTTATAAGATTCTGAGCATATTAGACCAGAAAATATGACGGAAAACCCTCCAAAAAGTAGAATAGATAGACTATAGCATTTAAAAAGGATCTTATGACTCATGTTCCCATAAGTGAATCAATGCCCACCTCCATATCTTTATTTCAATATGTGGTCTTATGACCCATGCACACATAAGTGGATCAAAGCAGACCCTCCTGTACTTTGAAAATTTAAAAGAGTATGATCCAATGGTGGAAAATGAAAAGTGTTTCACCATTTTTTTCTAGTCTAAAGACATGGGGCACTTTGAGGTAGTGGTTCAATGTGTGCTTGTAACCAAATAGATTATACTAAATGGTTTCATGACCCAGGCACTTTGAGGTAATGGTTCAATATGTGCTTGTAACCAAAGAAATTATATTAAATGGTCTCATGACCCAAACAGAAATAAGTAGTTCAAAGCCCACCCATATTTTAATTTTATAAAAAGTGAAATCGTACTGGCATAATTATCTTTTGAAAAATTCATTAAAACACATTAAAAAAGCCAACCATACTAAGGCTTATACTACTTTAATATTAAAAAAGGTAAACGCACATAAACCCGGGATACGGATGGATTATGTAAAATCGGTCGCTAACGACAACAATAAATGAAACAAAAACGTTCATTTGCATTCCATATTAGTCTTATGATTCAGCTTGGTACATCTTACCTATATTTTGATTGAGTGAACTATTGCTAATAGAGTACCAAAGACTCAAGGGAAACAGATCAGCGTAATCTTTTCTTCCTCCTTCCCTCCTACTTGCGATGAAGAGAAGGCACATTCTAAGGTACCAAGTTTAAAACAAAAAGAAACAAACGCTCAATACAAACATCTAAGAGTCCCAAATTGGGCCAAAGGCCGGAATGCCCGCAGCTTTGCATCCGTTCACCACATCCCTGCTTCCGCTCGGATTGCTGGTCACGATCACCACTTCGCCTCCCCACCTTCGCACTGCTTCCACTGTCATCTTCGAAACGTTTGGGCGACCAAACACAGCTGTGTCATGGATGATCATCTTCTCCGCAGGGTAACTCTTTACCTTTTCCACAATCTCATCTCCGAAATTCTCTTCAATTCCTTTGGCCACCCAGATGACATATACATCGGCAGGGCAAGGTTGCAGCATAAAGGAGAGGAAAACGCAGATACCCGAACCCGTTGCCACAACCACCACTCTTTTATACATGTTTATCAGGTAAGGCAACCCTGCGAAGCGAAGACCACGAACCCACAAGTGTGTGGGAGGGTCCGATACGAGTCGTCGGGTGAAGTCCCCAACGGCGCCAGCCAACATCATGTGCTCCTCCGTCCCGTCGGATATAATCCCAAATGCGTGCCATTCCGACAGAGGCGATCGGCTGATTCTGCCCAGGATGCCTGATTCTATTCCGCCTTGGAATTTGATTAGGCTCGCGTGATTAGAAGGCGCCGACACTTTCACCGGAACTCTTCTCACGAACAACCATGGGAAGATTATAGACAATGTTATGACTAGAGTGAACCAGAATTCCTGCTTCCTCACAACACTCGAACCGCGAACGTCATAGGATTTGTCCACTGGATTGTAGCTTGCATTGAGCATAACGAAGGCCCAGAGCAAAACAAGCGCAGCCCAGCCGGCAAAGCGGTGAAATCGTTCGAAGATATTGTGGTGCAGGTGACGGACGAGAGGAAATGCTGCGAGTGAGCTTATGACAAGGAGTCCCAAGATGGCGATTGCAACTCCTATAATCTCATCGGAACTGCTCTCACGGTGGGAAAGTGTTTGAAGCAGCGAGTAAATGAGCCACAATATGGACGAAACGCCGCATCCGCTGTGAACTCCTCCCACGCACTGGAGAAATGATGTAGCGGCCGTCTTTACCGGAAGGGGAACCCAAGACCACCGACCTAGCAGCTTCACTGTGAGCCAGAAAATACATCGAAGAAAAGCCTCGCTTCGGCAGAGCACCGAGGCGAGAATGTTCCCAATGGAGAAGAGAGCGGCTTTGTCTTTAGCGTAGGGGAAGTAGCCAGTAACTGCCACTACCAATCCAACTAAATTCACTGTCAGACACAGAGCGAAAAGGCGTTTGTAGACGGTGAAGAGGCCTTGATCTAACAATATCACAGACAGACGCGACTCCGTTGACTTTGTCCCCAACACTTTCTTGGCTGGCGGTAGTGGCAGCTGTTGCTTGTACTCTTCGTTGCAGCGATTGGTTTCGTCGGGAATATGAGCCAAGGTCGCGCCGTTTTCCACCAAGACGTTGGTGTAAGCACTCGATAACATGGGCACCGGGTCTTCTATGTCATGATGACGTTGGCAGGCACTAGAGGGATGGAAGTCTTGGTATTCCGCCTCCTCGTCTTCGATATCTAGATCACAGAAATGGCTGCTTGCACGACTATGGGTTGCGGAAAAGAAGCGGATTGACGAGGAAGCAGATTCAGCTGCCAGTGGATTTGGAGCAATTTTTGCTGAAGAAGACAAATTATTCACAGAAAAAGCAAGTGTTGGGAGGCGGCGCCAATAGTAGGAAGGGTGAGCAGTTGGGTCGGCCATGTTGGTGCCATCATGAGCCCCTGATCCACCATATGGATTTGCGGTATCAAGTGGAGGTGGGAGAGGAGTAGAGGTGTTTCTATTGATTTCAAAAGAAACCCCACGACAGCTGGAGAATCTCGGGACTTGCAGTTCGGCTGCCATATTTATATCTATGGAGCTCACTACTACTACTGCGTTACTACGTCAATAAACAAGCAGGAGCAGCAGCTCAAATCGATTGACAGACAAAATCTATCACCATACAGACACAAACAATTTAATTCAGAATGTGACAAACTGAACCAGAGAATTGGCCTGGAATTGTATCAGGATGGAAATTATATTGGAGATGGCCAAGACCAGTGACTATGTATGTGCCAGATAAAACAGGAATCACGAAGCAAAAGGAGTACTAGGAAACTGCATTGCATTGCAGGGATGGAATGCAACCTCTGTAATTGAATTGAAATGTTTGATGTATTTATAGGTGGAGCAGGATGGTCTGTTTGAGCCATTTGGCACAATATGTTATATGAAAATTTCGGTTGACTTGACTTGAGGTCCATACAGTAGTAGTGAATGGAACGAACAAAGCGAAAAGGAACCATCTCCGCCTGAATCTATCCAGACACTCATGCAGCCATGCAGCCCGCGATAGTGGGCGACTCAGCCGTAGCCAATTCTTGAAAATTTTATTTTTAAAATTTTTTAAGGTAGAATTTTGGAATATTTCGAAATCTAATTACTGTTAAAAATTGGTTGGTGCATTTTTGATAGCTTCGATATAAATTGATTATTTATTGATTTGACTGCCCAACAATGTCTTATGAACTTTCATAGATGTTCAAAATGTATTTATTCTAAAATTTCTATATGATTTCTCCAGGAAATATTGGTTTAAATCATAAATCATAAATCACAAAAACATTCCATCTGAGATATTTATATATTATTAAAAACATTTATATTTACTAACTTACATCTATAATCCAATTTTCTCTTAAAGTTTTATGTCTTTTAAATTTCAAATATCTACCATCTAATTAAATATATCTATATATTTAATCGTCTATCTATATAATAATAATTACATTCATAATCAAATTTAATATTTTAAATGTGAAAATTATTTTTTTGAGTGAAAAAAATGAGTACAATCGAATTTTACATAACTTTTGTGTTAATTTAATTATTAATTTTATTTTTGTTTATGAAATTCAAAAATATTTTATTATTATTATTAATGATTTGAGTAAATCAAAATATTTATCTAACAATATATTATAACATTATCATTTTTCTATTATTTAACGAAATCAAAATATTTTCCTTATTATTATTAATGTAATTTGAGTAAATCAAAATACTTAAGTAACAATATATTATAACATTTTTTTTTCATATTTTAAAAGCTGGTTGAGACAACCATTTGAAATAACATAAAATTTGATTAACAAACTGTGACAATGTGATTTAGCTATCATATAGAACCAAAAATTTTCCATACCCATAATATTTTTTATTAAAATAATCAAATAAACACATAAAAGCGTAGTTGTTTATAATGAGACTTTTTGGAAGCCTTTCCAGTGGGTTTTTTCGTTCAAAATCCAGAAGCAATTTATTGGAATCGCAAGTTTGATAGCTAGTTTCTGCACAATCAAAGTACCCCGGGGATTTTTCAGGGTGCTGAATCCAAATATGCAGTTAAAAAACTGTTTTAACTACAGCAAATCAAGATTTAAGCTCAATTTCCTCCGCCCGGATTCCGTCACCAAAGTCTCCAAATAATCGCATTATAAACAACTTCCATAAAAACCATGAAATTTGAAAAAATATTTTACATTTTAAATTCCTACCCAATGAGACGTGTGGCACATCTGTAGATACGGTGGTCATATTCTGCGAATGCTTCATGCTTACAATTACTGAAGACGAATCGGACAGAATCGGACGGAATCACGAGGGTCGGTAGTGCCATTGGAATATAATATTTACAGTGAGACTTTATTTGATCTTCTTGCCTGGTGTCAACATAATAATAATAATAATCTTTTTCTTTTTCCAGTGGAGTGGAAAACCGAAGAAAGAGCAAGTGGCAGTGATTCCAGAAGGGCAAGAAGGATCACAAAAGCGATTCTAGAAGGAAATTGAGAATGACCTGAGAACCGAGACAGAAGAGACAATATATTCAGTGCCCACGTTTCCCTATTTTAATCGCCATTCTTGACTTGACTTGACTTGGGATTTGCTGAAACTGTTGGAGTTCATGCTCTTCGACTTGCAGCAATTTTGTTTGGGCATGACCGACTCAACACCCACTTTGACAGTCGACAGTCGATTGTGATGGATTCCACATTAATGAATATAAGTTTTTCTTTACTTACATTCTTGAATGCGTGGGTTTTTCATGATATCACAAAATAATAAAGAAATGAAAGAGAAGTTCATTGTATGATCGCAAAACAACAAGGACGAGGTTTCCACTAACGACGAAAAATTCATTGATAATTCATTGTTATCCCTTCACATCGGTCATTCACCTATGATTACCTTATCCTCGGAGAATTCTTTTTACTAAAATATGACTGTAACGGCTCTTTTGATTACTTTGTGAAAATGTGGTTTTCACTTTTTGAATCATTACTCATGGGTTTTAATTAAAAATTAATTTTAGTTTTATTAAATTTAATTAATTTTATCAATAATTTTTTGGAGCAGTGTGATTCAGATTATTCACAATGTTATTTCATAGGCAGTGCTTCTTTCAATCTTTATTCTTGAGATTTCGAGAAGACAGATCTCATTCCATTTATCCCCTCGTTAAGGGAAATTATGTTAGACTTTAAGCTTCTGTGGTAGTTTTTTGGGTTCGAAACGTAGACATAAGAAATATAATACTATGGATAATCTGGATCATGCTACTCCAAAAAACTACCACAAAAGCTTTAAAGTCTAACACAATAATTCATGTCTCTTAGAATTTGATTTTGTAATTTTTGTTTTTAATTTTTTAAAATTTGATAATGATATTTGAATTTATTAAATAAAATTTAATATATAGTTTATGTGGATTTAATGATTTAGAGTTTATGTTTCCTCATATAGTATGTACTTTTTCTTAGATTTTAAGAGTTAAATAGTTGCAAGGAGGTGGGTTTATTGTCCCACAAACAAGAGGATAATATACACCTAAATGTTATCTTATTTGGTTGTGATTTTAAGCTTACATCATCACTATTATTATTATTATTAAAACAAAAACATTGTTAATTAAAAAAAATATTATCACAAGTAAAAAGGATGAAAATGACTCTCCAGATGGCTAGGGTTTTGGACTGTAGCTCGCTTGCAGTCGTAGGGATTCATGCATTCGATGTGTGTCGTATCCAAATTATCTGTATTTGGTGTCCTTGCTATGCAAATGGGTTGGATCTGATTGGAGACAATGTCGTAACACATTTGATAGAATTCGATCCAACTAATAATTCATCTTTCAAATGGTTGAAACTCGATTTCCTTCTCCCCTTGCGAGGATTAGTAGGTCAATCTGGTCTCTTATATGTTGTTTCATAGTGCCATGGTTGTTATGGGATGGTTTGGTGTTTTTTCCTTCCAGATATGATTATTCCTTTCACAGTTCCACAGTTCAATTGAAGCATTTATATAAGATTTGGTTTTAAGGAGATTGCAAGAAGGGTTTCGTACCATCTAGACCTGTCGGTGGAAAGGACCACATAAATGGGTTTGTGAGCTGTGTAGTTATGGACTGCCTAAGGGCACGAGGCTCTTGTCCTATACATCTCTTGCACGGCCATATTTGAGTTATGGCGGCACTAATCTTTGGTTTCAAGGTGGGCCACTATATCATGCTGCAAAGAGGCTCGCTCCACAGAACCCAAACCTAGATCTGATTGAGTCGTTCCTAATTTTTGCAAAAAAACTTATAGGGAGATCACATATTTCAGAGGTTTGGGGCTCAGATCGGATAACATGTCTGAAAAAGAAGCTGCAAAAATCCACAAGTATCCCACAAAAACCTAGAGTTTGACTTATGAAGGAAAAGGCTTACAAGATGACAATCGATTGCAAGATTATGACATGGAACGTAACTCCTCCATCTTCATGACCCTGAGACTACATGGAGGAAGTTGTGGAATATGTATCTGCAATTCTCCAAATCCCCCACATGGATCCTCTTCTTCTGCCAAAAATCCCAAGGCTTCGGTTTCATTCAAGGATGCGGTGAAAGGGAACGTTACCGGTCTAGATAAACAAACCCCCAATATGAAAACCGCATGTCCTTACCTAGTTGAGAAGATGAAAAGAGCACCATATATGTCAGTAAAATTGTCAAAGGTAAGTGACTTTTTCACCGTTCTCTAAGCTATAGCTCTTAGCTATTGCTTTAATGGCTATTGGCCCAAGTTTGAGGATCTTCATCAATGGATCTACCTCAACCAGACCAACAAATGTGATATCTACCTATGTGCGTATTTTTTGTGGTTCAATTAGACAATCAGGGTGATCTTGAATACATCAACAACGAAGGCCCATGGTTTTTGGAAAGGGCATGTATCTTCTTAACTCCATGGTTTCCTCCTTTTGATACCACAACAATTGTGGTCTCGAAGATGTTGGTATGGGTAGGGCTTCATATTATCCATCTTCCTTTTTGGCACCACTAGGTTTTAGAAGGTACTGGAAATACATTAGGGAAATTTTTGAAGATGGATAAAGAAAGAGTTGAAAAATGTATCTTTAATTTTCTCACATTTGTGTGGAGATAGACCTAAACAAAAGCTTACCAGATCATATCCATCTGGTTCATCAAGATTTCAAGTGGATACAATTGTTAGATTTTGAAAACATTATTTTCAGGTGTTAGTTCTGCCATCAGACAGGACACCTGCAGAACTCTTTCCCTCAAGCGAAAAAAGGACAAAGAAGAGATCCCAAAAGCCAAAGGGATGGAAATTTCTAGATCTTCCCTCTTCAGATGACGAAGATGAAAAATTGGATGAAAATTTTCAAAAACTAAAAGAAAAAAATCATCCCAAGTGGATGAGGGAGAAAAGAAGAAGAAGTGTTCGATCAATCATGTTGAGAAAGATAATGATCTAGCAATGATTAAGGTTCCTGAAAATTAGCATGAGGGAAGCTGCACCAGCCAAGGAACAACTGGAATAAAATGTACACATGATTTTGAGAGTTCAGACTCAGATAAAGAAGTTCCAATAGAAAAAGAAATGGAAATTGTAATGGCAACTCCAAATTCCGAGGTTTGGAAAAAAGTGCAAAGAAACTAAGGTAAAAGAGAGAAACTCAATTTACATGGATAAATGATATTATTTGGCAGATAATCTATGCTCAGTGTCTTAGGTACATTCATTCATCAAGACAATAAGACAATAGACGAACGCACTTGCACATGTACACATGTAATTTTTTATTTTTTAATATAAATTTATAATTTTTCCTAAAATAAATAAATAAATTATCACAAATAAAATAATATTAATTAAACTAACTAATTATATTATTAAACTAACTAGTTTCATATACCATTATGACCTAATCGATGTAAAAAAAAAATGGGTACCACTATAACCTGTTGTAATTACATAAATTCCCCTATAATTAAAAATATGTATTTTACTTTTGAATCATCTAAAATGAATGTCTTTGTAACATCATAGTTGTCCTATAACTTTTTGTAATTACACAAATTCCCCTATCATTACAAATATGTATTTTATCTTTGAATCATATAAAATGAATGTCTTTGTAGCATCAGAGGTGTTCTTAGATAGAGATATATATGGACTCTTTTTAAATATACCTTTCTAGTTTTATTTAAAGATTTGAAATATACATGTGGATTTTCAACACCAACATAGCCTTTCATTGGTATGAAGTAACTATAACCTTGTGTTTGTATCAATTTAAATTTATTTGTAAGAGCTTATTCTAATTCAACATTGAACTCTTTAGTTACTATAATTTATTTCCATATATGAAACCTCTTCCAGTCTTGTGCTCTTTTTGCTTATTAGGGAAATATCTTATAATGTAGTCTTATTTTTTTATATCAAAATTTTAAAAAATATTTTTCACAATTGTATCAACTAAGTTTATTGAAAGATATCTCAAAATAAAAGCACATTATTCGTATATGTAGCATGAAAATATAAATGCAATATATAATTAGTCATACTACTCTTCAAATCTTTAAATATTTGAATTTTTTTTTTTTTTTTTTTTTTTTTTTTTTTTTTTTTTTTATGTATTTTTTGTGTTTTGAATATTTTTTTGTAAAAACTTGTAATCTTTTGATAAAATCAACATTAGTGAATTTATGCTCACAAATAGAATTAAGAGAACAATCACCTTCTTTTCTTCCATACATCCATGGACCTATAATATGAATATATCACATAAAAATAAAGCTTTATTTTTTTATCCATATTCACAATAGGAAACCTTTTATCTAAAATCACCTTTTCATATTGTTCATTAGAAAGTGCCAACACCTTATCATAGTTTAGAAAAATTCTTGAAAATGAGCCCATGACCTCTTGAATTCCTACTACCTACACTTTCTATGCCATTCTCCATATATGTATATACTAAAACCCTTGATTTTTCTTGCAAGTACATCTTGCTTGTGGAAACCTAAAAAATAGAAATAATGTTTAAAAGGGAATCACTTATTTTACAAGAAGGTTATTTTATGTATTTAGGAGTTTGAGACAATTCATGTAAAATGTTCATAGTTAATAATTTTTTTAAATGAACACATCACCTCTTGAATTCCTACCTGGCCACGCTTTCTATGCCATTCTCCATAATAATATTTTTTTAATGTACTTTCCAATACTAAAACCCTCTCTTTTTTTGTAAGTACATCTTGCTCGTGAAAACCTTAAAAATAGAAATAAAGTTTTATTTTACATGAAGATTATTTTACGTATTTAGGAGTTGACGTAGTTAACATAAAATATTCATAACTTTTACTATAATTCTTGGATTGTATATTATATTCCCAATTTTAAAATGCCAAAGCTTCTTTGCATCTACTCTCACTAGTTTGAATGAAATATCTACACTTTATCAAAATAGATTCAATCTCTAAACCTTGCAGTGATCACTATTTTTTTTTTTTTTTTAATTTTATTTTAAATCAATAAAATTTCAAAATTTTGAATTTTTTTAGATTTATTTATTTATTTTGTAAGTCAAAATTTTCTATTAATTCTTAAAAATGATACATCGTGAGAATATCTTCTTCCATATAACTAAAGCCACACTCTTATTGGATCTGTTGTCATCAATTACAAATAAAAGAATGTTGATATCATTAAAAAAACTATAGGACCATATGTGGATGGCCCAAAAGGCCCAAAATTGTTCAAAAAACAAAATAAAAATCACTCTCCTCATTACACATTAGTATTATCAGGAACTTGGTCAACATTACATCCCTCAAGAGGGCGGTTAAAAGCATCGTGAACAAGGGATTCCTTATGAGCCACACGACCATCAAATTTGTCCACCCAATCTCGGAGCCTGTTTTCGTTGTGACAAAGTGAT
The DNA here is from genome assembly GCA_000404065.3 of Pinus taeda. Lineage (NCBI taxonomy): Eukaryota > Viridiplantae > Streptophyta > Pinopsida > Pinales > Pinaceae > Pinus > Pinus taeda. The sequence goes on along the minus strand of APFE030401908.1, from coordinate 222,456 downwards.
TCCCGTCGGTTAAGAATGTGGCACTAGTTATGTTGAATATCATTATTAATAATTTCATTCCTCTCATTGTGTCAGTCTCGGGCTTGTTGGTCAAGTGATTCCTGGAAAAGGAAAATTTCATCTTCAATAAAATTGAAAGGGGGAGGCAGGTCCACCCGCCTGAAAGAACCATTAATCAATTGATCTAGCTCACTCTTGTCTTCTTGTTTCCCTGCATGGTGACGATCGCCCGAACCCTTTGTTTGCCACCCCACCGCAACCTACCTCACTGACACTACATGGGGTAGCCATGCACACTACTACTCAATGTCGAACCACAACTCTAGGTAACACTACAACTTCCTGCACCCTCGTCGCCCACACACACTGACGTCAAAGGGTCCCAATTATCCCTCCTCCATCACCAAATAAACATTGCACCCTCTCACTATTCAATGGACTCCGCTTCCTTCTCGAAAGTGCCATCATCTGCTCCAAGGCCCAATGTGGCCATGACCTACCCATATTATTGGATACTCCAGTCCTATCCACACTCCAGGTCCAAAAACAAATTTCAATTGATGCACCCACAAATTCCCTAGTGCACCACTCAACTGAACCCCCACCCAAACTTCACAAATGAACCAAAACATTGGGTTCGTGCAAGATACTAGTACCCCAACCTCTCATGGTTGACAACAACGACCTTCCCATCCGAGACTAAAACTAGAGAACTAAAGAAAACACACTCACTTGGGCCATCCACCAAAGAAGAATAGGCCCGAAAAACATTTCTCACACTGAACTTTAAGCCACTCACCAAATCATACACTGCAAACACTGTGATAAGTAAGAGAATCTCAATTACCTAAGAGTTAGATCTATCCCTTTCTCTATTTGCCTCAGTGTCGCTACTCCCGGGTCTCAGGGATAGCCTCTCACTGGCTAAGACAAAGCTTAGAGCCCGACTACTAGAGGGTGCCAAATCCTAAGTGCAAGCCAACCCAGGGTCCCATAGTACTGTTTGAGCTATCACTACATGTAGATCGACTTCATTAGGCCAGTATGAAACCAAAATCATTCTTTTCCACTAGTGAAGAACCTAACTTGACTCTCGAGACAGGCCCCCCAAATGAACCAAGTAGGTAATTCCGAGCAGTCATTTCCTGGTTATTACATCCACTTGCAAATGTCATTACCATTAGAATAATAACCCATGTTATTTTGAGAACATTCCCCTATAGGCCACTAAACCCTTTGTACTCAGCATGCTTAACCATCATTTCTACCACATGGGGGGGTGGAGCGGGGGGGGGATTAATGCCTCACTCCAACGTCCTTATCTTGTTTATCACCCCTAATGGAGAGGATTTATTAGTATCCACCATCATTTATAAGGTTCCAAGTCTCATGAATCCAAATCTAGGGGCCAATAAGAAGCGAAATCATGATTTGATTCTAAGATTCCCTAGTTGGTGAGCCACTTCACCACAATATTTCCTTTTGGTTTTCGTGTGAGAAGTTATTACATAGGGAAAGGATATCAAAAAATTTCTTATTTGATTAGCCTGAGTCTTTAATCACTAACTCTTGACCACTTTGGAAGTGGGGGTACCATTTAGCATTTTCTTGGTTGCCTGAACCACCATTTTCGAGTGCTTTGTGATCTGGATCTTTGCGATTTCCAATTGACGAGACAACACAAGGCCTTTCTCTAGAGCTATGAATTCAGTGACATTATTAGTTGTTAAGCCACATAATTTACGTATAGACCCATAAGACTACCCTTTGAATCTCAAAGGATCCCTCTATACCTTGTGCGCTTAGTGTTGGGTAGCAGAGGCTTTGCGTAATTGTTTTGGGGCTCAAAGCCTAAAATTTTGGTAAAAATATGGTAAAGGCTCCGGGAAATGCGCGAAGCACGAATTGTAATGAGTCAAGTCAAAGGGTTGTCATCCAAAAAATAATGTAGGTAAATAGAAAAGGAGTTGGCCTGCCCATGGTCTGCAGACCATGGAAATATATAAATAGAGCAAGGCTCTATGGTTAGAAGTCAGTTTTTGGGTATGCACTATTGACCTCGAATGTAATGGGTTTTTGAGGAAAGAAGTCTTTGAGTGTCTGTAAGTCCAAGTCAAGGGTGTTGGTAAATAGAGGCTCTGCAGCTGTGTGCGTAGAGGCTTGGTAGAGTCCACAGCTTTGTGCGCGGACCCCTATAGCTGAGTGCACAGGGAAGATCTGCTTGTACTGAAGAGAAGATCAATAAAGATAAGAATTTATGAATCATTGTTTGTTTTCTTGCACATCTGTCTACTGCTTATGTTTTAAACTTATGCATAATCTGTTATAATTACGCGCCTGAGGTTTCAAAGTTAAATGTTTGCTTAAAGACCATAAAACCAAGATCAGATCTGTAATACTTTTATTAATAAGAAAGTGTGGTTGTGCGGATCTACGCGGAGGCCCAATAGTAGCATAAAGTGGCGTGAGGTTGTATATGGTTCGCGAACCCTCCAGACCACATCAAGACATCCCAAGGGTGTGGAAACCTAGTTACAACACCCTCCCCTACTACCTTGGGTGAGACCTCAGTCTGCTCTCTGCGGGCTGTTGTTGAAAGGGCCGGTAGCTGTGGGATTTGTTTGGCTAATAAATCTTCTGAACCTGGGTTAGGGCCTAATAAGCCAACAAATGGTTCCGTTTCCGAGACCGAGATCTGCCTAAGGGATGTATGATGTCGGGATGCTAGAACCCTACGAAGAAAGAACTTAAAGATTGGTTGGATCTGAAGCTTCATGAGTTTATGGTTCAGGAAAACAAAAATCTGCGAATGTCAGAGGAAGGGTGGCTGGGTCATTACATATACACAGAGATCCATGAGATCTTTTTTGCATCATACCCAACAGAGTTGTATGAGTGGATCGCAAGGCTAGCTGACAGCATGGGAAGGGGAAAAATAGATCAACCCATTCTGTGGACTCCAAAATTGGTGCGCAAGCTAGAGGCATCTGAAGATAAAATTGCACGCGTAGTAAATCACTGGTTGGATTGAGTAATAGGAGGGTTTATCACTGAATTCACGATAGACACAACTGTGAATTATAGTGAAGCAGAAAGGCGCTTTCCCCAAGGATCGTGGGGTAAGTACATCAAATCGTTGAATACTTGGATTAAAATGTTGTTATGTGAAAAACAAATTATGCACATTCATTGATGTCTGGCGTGACGCAGAGTGGAAGAGGATACCGAGGAACTGAAGGATTAGAAAACAATCCTTTGATTTCTATTTCGCGAGAAAGCGAGGAAGAACTCTCAGGGTTCTCCCCTAGAAGCATAGTCCAGTTGATTAAGTAGTGCATTCCACTGATACCACCACCATCCATGCCATCACCTACTTCAACTACATCAAATCCATCTTCGCTCACACCACCTCCACCAATACTGAAGGTTGGGATGGCGAGTGCAATGAAGTTGTCAGTATTTAAAGGCGCGGGAAATGAGGAACCAGATCAGTTCTGGTTCATAGTCAAGGCTGTATGGGCAGCACAAGGCATAACGGATGATGACATGAAAAAGGCTACTCTGGTTAGTGCATTGCAAGATCGTGCACCGACGTGGTATATAAAGTAATCGAGCGACCACCCGAATGCAGGAATAACGGCGATCCAGGATGCATTGAACAAGGAATTTAGTCGGCCAAAATCAGAGAGGCAGTCAATCATTGGGTTCAAGGAGATTGCGATGCTACCTGCAGAAACCCCATGGGATCAGGATCAGAGATTAAAAAGTAAAATCCACGAGGCTAACATGACGCTAACAGATGCGCAACACTCCATGTGGTTTGTGGCATCATTAACACCACACCTGAAGACAGCGTTATCACAACAAAATATCTCAACCCAAGCCAAAGCATTAGAGACATCAACGAGGTTGCATGAAACTCCAATATAGGATCCAGGGTTGGGAGTTCAACAAATCCATGCGCAGCTACAAAACCTGTGCTTAAATGCAAAGTTTGAAGGAAGAGAGGGCGCCCTAACTGGAGGTGCGTACAGAGGTAGGATGTATTAAATGCAATAGTCAAATTCACGACAAGGACTACTACCCCATCTTTGCGAACTACCTGGAGGGAGGAGGCCCAATGCCATTAAGGCTGGAGGTACAAGTAGGGCCAGGTCGACACCCACACTCTGGTGCAGATTTGTCAAGTAAGAGGCAAGCACGCAACAGACACCTGCCACCTGTTGCAGAAGTATACCAAGACCCTGCAGTAGCTGTATTGCAACTTTTGTAGATCAGTGGGTCACAACAAGCGAACATGTCAAAGTTATGATTTAATGATGGAAAGGACCCCAACCTATCGAATGCAGGCTGAAGCGCAAAGGCTCGACCCTGCCGTAGGGCCACACGGGGGATTCCAAGTACGTGGAAGAGGAAGAGGAATGGGGCCTGGGCAAGGGTGCAGACAACTAATTTGTTATAACTGTGGAGGGCCAGGGAACTATACTCGCGACTATACTAACCCAACGAAGATATCTTGTCGATATTGTGAGCAGTTTGACCATGAAATGGTAGATTGTCCAATGCTAATTTCCCAGATGCGCAAAAAGTGAGTATTACAACCCACCCCAACTCAAAATGTCCAAATGATAAGGTTGGAACCGTGCAAATAAGATTCCAGCATAAACATGGTATTGAGGAGCGACACAACCACAGGAGGAGATGCACGGAAATAGTTTGCAGAAGATGAGAAGGGACACAATGCCCTTACAAGGGAACCTGACTTTGAGGTGGAACAGGTGAAGAAGATGCCTAAGGAAGCTCAGAAGAGCTTCACGAAAGTATCTACTCCATGTATAAGGGACCCAATTGAGCCAGGAATGGATCCCTCGATGCTTACTACCTTTTTAGAGACATGTATGAAGTTTTTGCGTGACACTAGAGTTGTTAAAGGACTACAAGAGTTGATCACTAAGTGCGCAGGGTCGGGCGAGCCGCACGTAGTCCTGAAATTGGGAAGACATGCTCTGTGCACCCGATGGGAGATGCGAATGACAACACAAATCAGTGAGTATGAGATGGACCATGTCATTCTGGACTTAGGATCAGATGCAAACATGTTACCTAAGCAAACATGGGAACACATGGGTAGGCCCGCACTACAATGGTCTCCTATTCAACTGAGGATGGCTAACCAGCAGAAGATCTTACCAATGGGCCGACTACAAGGGGTGACAGTGGACATTGAAGGCGTAAGTACGCAAACTGACTTTGAGGTATTAGAAATTATTGATGATAGTTATCCATACCTTGAATTGCTAGGAATAGATTAGGCCACTGACATGAATGGGGTCATCAAATTAAAAAGACAGAAAATGATGTTCGAAAAAAAGTCACTTCGAGTGATAGTTCTGTTGGACCGAGTTGAAGGAGTGCGGTACACTGAGCCAGTGCGGGACGAGGAAAGTGACGAGGAATTGGACTGCATCTACAAAATAATGATGCAAGACTAGGATTGAGTGAATCCCATAGTAGATGGAAGAATCTCATGGGAGCGTGATAGTTCCTGCATCTCAGATTTAGACGAGGAGATCGAATGCTGGTAGAACCGATTGCACGATGCATGATGATTAGATCGCTAAGATGCATGACAATGGAGGCACGACAATAGCCAATGGAGAACGATGCCACAACGGAGGAGGATTTTGTTTCTCTTGGCGGAACTTCAAGCATAAGGCCAAAGCCACAGGGGATGTTGGAAGAGGCACTACGTGTGGAAATCACCCCAGAGTGGTGTGCACAATGGAAGATGAGGGGGAATGAGCGCGGAGGTAGAAGGCAGTTTTGGGTATGGATTGGAGGCCGTGCGTGGTGAACACAGCCAGGGCAGCCACGATGGAGCAAGGCGACCACCCCTCTACAACGACGGACATAGTGGTATGCTGCACAGCCATTGACCCAACTGAATTTGTGCATAACCAGGGTTCGCTAGGCAGATAAGACTGCAAACAGGGCAGGGTGTGCCAAGGAAACTCTATACATGGTCGGACAGGAAGAAAAGGGAAATTCCCCAACCGCTGCCTTTGCCGTTCTAACGGAACAAATAGACTTAGACGAAAGGATCTGGTGGTTGCGGGAAGCCATTTGGCACAGTAGCCTGAGACTTCGTGAAGTAGAGGAAGTGGGGACAAGGCTAAGGAGGAAAAGTGCGAGGTTGGATGAAGAAATTGACAAAATAAAAAGAGGAGGCACACAAATGGGTCGCGCAAATAGGCCAGACCTGATCGGTTCCCCTACAATCCTAGCACAAGCCGTGACCCTGCTATCATGGTTGTGACTACACCCTATTGGCCAAGGGAGCACAAAACGCAATGCGCTATCCAATTCGAAGGTACGCGAAGGGTGCCCACAGCCCGGGCTGGCAGGGAAAAGGAAGGCTCGCATGAAGGGTGCGACCACCTAACTATCTGTAGGGGAACCAGTCTCAGTGCTCCATGCAGTTGACAGAGGGCATTGGACTATAAAACAACCTACAAAAAGGTTGCGCGATTCGACCGTGGCACACAGGGCTAGTAAAAATCATAGACTGGAACCACGTACCAGGGGCTATGCTGCTACATGAGGTGAATGGAAGGTGACCGTTGCAGTTACTATTCATGATAAGATGTTCCATTTAAGACACCAAGGAGCGGGCGACGGGCAATTAAGACATAGGGGTAACCGCCAAAATTGCATTAATGAGCTGCGAGTAGGGCAAAAGGTCAAATTTTAATTTGAAATAGTATATAACAAACAAGCAAACTGTCACAACGCAAAGCTTAAGCATTTGAAGAATAGAACACCTTGGGTTAAAACTAAGAGGAGCATAATGAATGAAAATCTGATGAAAGAAAGATCGTGGTTTCAGGAGTTGCCAAAGGAATTGCGAGAGTCATTACTCAGGTCAATAACCACCACCAAGGACATTACACAGAATCCTACGGGGCAGGTAACTGAAGTCCCTAAATCCCCTAGGATGTCGCGGGCTAAGAAGAATCCCCAGGTAGCAGGACCGGTCCAGACGTCTCCACGAAATCCATGATTCGGTAAATAGTCGATGGAGGAAAAAGGTAAAACCATTACAATTGAGAGTGATTAGGGGGCCGAGGATCCTCCGACCTACATCAAAGAAGTTGAACCTGAGAAGAAAGGGAAGAAGACCTACAACCAGTAAGATGCCCTAAGTATGTGCCTCCCAGGAAAGGGAAGACCAATATCCCTAATGAACTGGATTCTATTGACAACATAATCATCACCCCATCTCTCCCAAAAGGGGTTCCACTTGAAAGCACAGTGACTAGCCACATCTTGACGCTGAAATTTGAAGACTGGGAGGTTGCAAATATAGAGAAGTTTCCCCATTTGGTGCTTAGAGATGGCTTGATGAGGCATTCACGATGTCCACCACCATCGAGCGCAAGGTGGCACACATGCAGGCAGAATATGAATATAGAGAAGCAACTGAAATAGTTACTGATGCATCGGTGGCCTGCGTAGAACAAGTGTAGAGGATGGCGGAATAATTTGTTGCAAGTACAAGCGAAGCACAAAAATTACTGATCGACCTCCACACAAAGATTTCCACACCAGTCGAGTGACTTGGGACGAGTCACGATGATTGTGTTGGGGGACTATTGGGTAGCAGAGGCCTCGCATAATGGTTTTGGGGCTCAAAGCCCAAAATTTTGGTAAAAATATGGTAAAGGCTCCGCGAAATGCACAAAGTGCAAATTGTAATGAGTTAAGTCAAAGGGTTGTCTGCCCAAAAATAATGTAAGTAAATAAAAAAGGAGTTGGCTTACCCATGGTCCGCAGACCATGGAAATGTATAAATAGAATAAGTCTCTATGGTTAGAAGTCAATGTTTGGGTATGCACTATTGACCTTGAATGTAATGGGTTTTCGAGGAAAGAAGTTTTTGAGTGTCTGTAAGTCTGAGTCAAGGGTGTTGGTAAATAGAGGCTCTACAGTTGTGTGTGCAGAGGCCTGGTAGAGTTCGCAGCTCTGTGCGCAGACCCTTGCAGCTGAGTCCGTAAGGCAGATTTGGTTGTACTGAAGAGAAGATCAATAAAGATAATAATTTATAAATCATTGTGTGTTTTCTTGCGCATATGTCTACTGCTTATATTTTAAACTTATGGATATTTTTCTATAATTGCACACCTGGGGTTTTAAAGTTAAATGTTTGCTTAAAGACCATAACACCAAGATCAGATCTGTAATACTTTTACTAATAAGAAAGTGCAGTTGTGCGAATCTATGCAGAGGCTCGATAGTAGCATAAAGTGGCGCGAGGCTGTATATGGTTTGCAACCCCTCTAGACCACATCAAGACATCTTAAGGGTGTGGAAACCTGGTTCCAACACACTCCCCTGCTACCTCGGGTGAGACTTAGTCCACGCTCTATGGGCTGTTGCCGAAAGGGTCGGTAGCTGTGGGATTTGTTTGGCTGATAACTCTTCCAAACCTGGGTCAGGGCCCAATAAGCCAACACTTAGGATTTTCTTTGAAGCTCCATCGAAATTGATCTTCACAAAGCCTTTCGAAGGGGGAACAATGGTGGAATGGGTAGTGAATTGATCTCTCAGAACGAGTTTCCTTTGTAGAATCAACATCGACGAAGCTAGGCTTAGATGATATTGAATATCAACTTCCTCTATGTTCACCTTCCTATCATATTTTTTCATCTATCTACCAGTATTAATTTTCGAATCTTGTCTTTAGTAATTCTCCAAATTTCCTATGATAGAATTCTCCGTTCCTCGAAGATAATCCTATTACGTCCCTTCCAAATATTCCATAGGAGAAATTTTAGGACTAGAACCCAGGCTTGATTAACAATGGGTTTTTTGAAGACTCTCATCCTCCAGTATTCAATTGTCCCAATAAGGATATTCCTTGATCAATCTAGGTGTCCAAAGGTACTTTATATGTGCCTCCAAAGGGTCTCTACTTTTGAGCATGAGTTCAACAAGTGTTCCATAGTTTCCTCTTGTAATTGGCATACAATCCATTTGCAGGGGCTGCTATATACCTTTCATAAGAGGTGATCCCAAGTTAAAATATGTCTTCGCCCCACTAGCCAAAGGAAATGGGATACCTTCGAGCATAAAGGAGGTCCATATTTTGCACCATAGGGGATCCTAAGGGAGATTTTCATAGTCTTTTGCTAAATTATGTGCTTCTTTTCTCAAAACCATACCTTTAGACCTATATCCCTATCTTAAGTTGTTTGGTCCTCTTTAGATTGGGTTTTGATGGTCCCAGAGTGAGTTTTTGTATATTTTCTAGTTATATATTCCTTTTTCTGCTTGCCACTCTGCTTCAGACTTCCACCTTCTCCACTCCTCTTGAGGATTGGGGTTTTTCCAATACTCTGCTAACGTATGGGAATTTTGAGTGCTCAAAAAATCTTTGATTATGTTTAGCTCAACCATCTCTTCCAGTTTAGGGAGTTTCTCTGATGACTCTTCCTAGAACCACTTTGTAGTCCCTTCACGTATCTCCCAAAAGAAATGCTCTTTGATAAGGTTGTTATTCTGACTACTATACTCCATAGGGCCGATCATAGGGGAATATCCTCAGATATGATATTTTCCACTTGTGTTCACCCTTGGCCATATTTCTTGTCCTAGATTCTTTTCCAAACCTTTAATCCACCCTGAAGCCAACAACACCACTTTTTGATTCCGATCACATTATTGAGGATTTCAAGGTCACGAAGCCCTAGACGTCCATAGAGGTTTGGAAAGAAGACCTTATTCCATGATACTAAGGGCTATTTATTATTGGGATCAATCCCTTCCAAATGAATTTACAGAATATTGTCACAATTTTGGAGTATATGCATTTGGGGATGAGGAGTAATGACAATTGATAGATAGGAATTTCCTGAAGGAATGCTTTCAGTAATGTTGTCTCCCTAGCTATATTTAAATTCCAGAAGGTCTAGTTGGAGAGTCTCTTCGATAGCTTACTACATACTTCCTTCTAAAATGATATCGTTAGGGGATTTGCCACAAGTGGAACCCCTAGGTACGTGGTTGGAACAGATTCAATTGAGAAGCCCATCATGTGAGTTAAATTCTTTTGAATTGACACTCGAGTGTTAAAAAAATATAAATTATACTTTTCTTTATTAACCAACATACTTGATGCCTATTGAAAGTATTCTAGGACTGAGATAATATCTATTTATTCATGGATTGAGGGCTCCCCGAAGTGCAGGTTATCATCTATGAACTATTGATGCATCATCGATAAATATGATTTATACACCTTTAGACCCTTGATGTGTCTCGATTGAGCTGCTGCTTGGATGGATCATGCAAACCCTTATGAAATATGATGAACATGAAAGGTGATTTTAGATCACCTTGATGCAAGCCCCTAGAGACTCTAAAAGTACTCGTTGAGGACAATAAAAAGAATGGAGTATTGGGTGTGGATCCTAATTATCTCCTTGATTCGAAGGTCTCGTTTTATCCACATTGGATCCCATTTCCGAATGAGGAGGCAATGTCTCCCATGATATTGTTGTTAGGGGGATCCAATGTGTGGGGGTGGGGGTGACTACGATTTTATGAGCCCCCCTGGAAGTGGGGTCAGGGAGCAGTGCCCCTAAAGAAAAAAATTGATCAAAATTTCATTGTAAAATATTGTAATTTCATAGTTAATTTCGGCCATTCATTAGAAACAAGATTTGACGGTAGAAGTTATGTTAATTTAGGGATTTTTTTTCCTAGAAGGTAACCCTCAGTTTATATGATGGAAATTGTTGTGCAACTATGTATAATTATTTTGTGCAAGAAAGAGAGAGGAGACTATGTGAGAGCAAAGAGGAAATTACAATATATTTTTGTAGGTTATATATCTTCATTTTGCTGGATAATATAAAAGGAAGGCATGAATGTTTCTATGTGGAAGTAGCCCAAATTGGGTGAACCACATATATCCATGTCTCTCTTGTTTTATGCTTTTCTATGCTTTTCATTTCACAATATTTTATGTGTTCCATTTCTTTGTTAATTAATTTCTAACAACTGGTATAAGAGCCGAAGACCTATTTGGCAACGCACAGGAAAGAAGGGTTCCTGGTTCAAGTGGGAGCAATGAAAAAATATGGGAGGTTTAGGGTTGAAAATTTCAACGGCCAAAATAGCCAGCTATGGAAGATGCAAACGAAGGATTATTTAGAAATATATTTACCTACCCTTGAGCAGAAAAATAAAGAAGCCAACGAGTATAATAGATGAAGAATGGGACCTTCTCGACAGAAAGGAACTAGGAACAATATGGTTGTGTCTGGAAGCATGAGTGGCTTTCAAAATTTTAAAATAAATGACAACAAAAGGTCTAATGATGACATTGGCCATACTATATGAAAAACCCTCAGTCTCAAACAAGATATTTCTTGTGAAGCGTTTATTTAATATGAATATCTTAGGAGGTGGATTTGTTGCTGGTAATTTAAATGAATTTAACATGGTTACCAATCAACTAAGTCCTATAAGGGTAAATTTTTATGATGAAGATAGGGCTCTATTATTTTTGTGCTCATTAACAGAAATTTGGAATAGATTAATCATGGCTATTAGTATCTTTGTCTCTGGATCTGGTACTTTAAAGTTTTATGATGTTATTGATGCTATCCCTAGTGAGAAAATGTGATATAAAATATTAGGGGAGACAACAGGTAATGCTTTGATTGCAGAGATTAGGGGAAGAAATCTAGAGAGACGAAAGAGACCAGGACATCGTGGTAAGTCAAGGAAAGGCATATCCAAATCTAGATCAGGGACAATGTGGTAGAAATGTGGGAAGAAAGGACACCTGAAGAAAGACTGTAAATATCAAAAGGGAAAAGAAGGAGATGGAGAACAAGAGAAAAATAATGAAGCAAAACTAACAGATGATGTGTTGCAAGATGCTTGGATTCTTTTATTGGAAAATATTACTGATGCATGGGTGGTATATTCAGGGGTTTCATTCCATGCCACACACAATAAGAGACTTTTTCATGACTATGTTCAAGGAGATTTTGGACAAGTTTGTTTAGGTGATGACAAACCCTATAAAATCATTGGAATGGGTAATGTTTTTGTAAAGCAATAGAATGGAAACCAATGGTTATTAAAGGAGGTAACTCATGTTATAGATATAAAGAAAAATACAATTTCAATAGGGTAGTTGGGAGGTGAAGGTTGTGTAACTACATTTAGAGACAAAACCTAGAAGGTCACTAAAGGAGCCCTGGTAATAGCAAAACGAGAAAAGGTTGGTACAATGTATTTATGCAATGGTATTTCTATTTTTGTTAATGCTTTAACCTCCACAGGAGAAGATACAAAATTGTGGCAGCATAGGCTTGGACACATGAGTGAGAAGGGGATGCAAATTCTTCACTTAAGTAATTTGTTGCTAGGTTTGAAGCATGTATATTTGGATTTCTTTGAGAATTGTGTTTATGGAAAACATAGGAGAGTCAAATTTATCAAAGTTGGGAAATAAAAGAAGAGTGGAAACTTAGAGCTTGTGCATGTATATGTATGGGGACCTTCTCAGGTCTGATCTCTCGGTGGATCTTGCTATTATGTTACTTTTATTAATGACGCCACTAGGAAAACTTGGGTTTATTTTATTCGAAATAAGTCTATTTTATTTTTATTTTTTATAATTTTAAGAAATGGAAACCTTTGGTTGAGAATGAGGCATGAAAGAAGTTAAAGTGTCTTAGATGAGATAGTGGAGGTGAATAATGCAACAAGGAGTTTGAAAATTATTGTTCATACCATGAAATGCGTAGAGATAAGACAGTTCTAGCAACACAACGAGAAAATGGTGTGTCAAAAAGGATGAACATGACAAGCATGGAGCCTGCAAGGTGCATGAAATTGCATGCAATATTACCTTTACAATTTTGGGAAGATGATATAGATACTATTGTATATCTAATAAATAGAAGGACTTCAAGTTCCTTGGATGGTGGTATTCCAGAGGAGGCATGGACATGTAAAAAGGTAATCTACTCATTTCTAAAGACTTTTGGTTGTTGACGCAGCCCGAAAGCGGACTTACAAAAACCCCAAAATTACCCCATAGATCCCCTTTTAAGCTAAACCCGACTGTTTTCCTTTTAAACCGAAATACATTGAAAATCCCCAAAAAACATTGATTTTTACTTCTTCTTCTTTTTTTTGTATCGGCGCGGTTACCGTACACGAAAGTTAATGCAACGAGCGTTGATGGTCGTCGCTCTGGAACCGCGAGATCTGATGGTTGTTAAAGGTTTCGGGTGGTTCAATATATCGGGGTTTAACTGCCCGATATATGGTTTCCTTCTATTCTGCCTTGCTACGTGGCACCTCCTCAATGGAATTAGGGCATGACCACCTAAAATCGCTTATGGTTTTCAATGCGCCCAATAACCATTCACTGTAGCGGGTTTGTCCGGTGATCCAACGATTGTGATTAAATCGCACAATCACAAGTCACAAAGTCCAACTGCCAGAAACCTTGTGCTTCAATATGCCGATGCGATGACCCTTTGCGAACTCGATAGATTATCAACCCTACTCTATAACTTTCTAGATTTGGTATTATCGCCATATCGGAAATCAACAATTCCACAAGTCATTCCTCTCCACTTAAGTGATGCGATTGGGTTCCATAGACCCGATAACCTTCAAAACCTCTGTCTATAAAATTTGAAGTCCGGATTCTAAATTCGAAGGCGTTTTACGACAATTTCTAGTGTATTTTGGGTTTTCCGCTTGCGGAACCAAAACGATACACTTAACTCATTGTTTACTCTTTTAAATCAGTGTTTATCTATTGTAAATCATGGAAAGCAGATAAAGCATCAATATCAAGCAAATACATAGAAAACTATCATTCAAGGATCTTCACGTGTGATTGTATATATATATATATTTATATGTATATATATATATTATATATATATTATATATATATATATAATATATATCTATATATTATATATATATATATATATTTATCTATAGATATGCGCACAACTCAATTTATTCTAATAAATTTTTGAGTAGTCGGCCTTGGCCTGATTTACACAAATGAAGACCTCTATCTCAAAAACACAATCCACACTATCTTGCTCTCGCTCTACTAAATCCACTCCTAATCCTCTCTCTCTTTCATTACATTTTCCTTCCTTTTATCAATCGAATATCACTCTAACTATATCTAACAACTCAATCCTATTTTTAATAAATTTAAAAACAAATCTTCTAATTCCTAGCCCTATCTCACACCTATGCTAACAACTCATATTTGAGCCTAAAATAATACAATTTCTAACTTATTACAATAATGAAATACAACTCATTTCTTGAGAGATCAAACCCTCTCAGTAAAACTTCTTTTTAACCCATCATGTCAATGAATTTCAACTTGTTTAGCCACAACATGTGAAAAATCTTTCACATTGTTGACTAAGTCTGAATGCTCCTACATCAATCTCTTGGGGAAGAAAAGAACCATCCTTCAAACTTTCAGGACTTACTCCATACTTCTGTAATTCTGTTGTTGTCAACCAGTTAGCATCCTCCATTGGCTTCCCTTTCCATCTGACTAGATATTGTAAATAAGTCTGTCCTCTGGTTCTTTTGGATACTATTTTCTCCAAAACAACTTCCACTCCCTTCTTAGCTGTCTTGGGAATTTGTTCTTCCCAGTTCACAGTTTGAACTTCATCTCCTGTCATTTCCTCCTATAGCTCTGCCTCTGCCTCTTTGTATGGATACAAATCTGCAACATTAAAGATGGGGTATATTCCAATCCCTTATGGCAACTCAATTTCATATGCATTGGCTAAAAATTTTCTTACAATTTTATATGGTCCTATCCTTTTCATTTTCAGTTTATTGTAAGTTTTAGTAGGAAATCTTTCTTTTCTTAAATGCACTATCACTAAATCTCCCACCTGGAATTCCTTCTCTCTTCTTTTCAAATCTACCCTCTGTTTGTATTTGTTGCTGCTTTCCTACAATCTGCCTTTGACTTCTTCCTGTAGTTTTTGCATCTATTCTACAAACTCTTCAGCTTTTGCACTTCTGGTCTCCTTCTTTCCCAAATCTCTGAGCTCATACACACCTCTTGGGTTCATTCCAAAGACAATCTGAAATGGACTCATTCCAGTACTTTGGTTTGGAGTATCATTATAAGCAAACTTAGCTTGAGCTAGTGCTAAATCCCACTAGTTAGGATTTTGATACACTAAACTCCTCAATATATTCCCCAAGCTCCTGTTTACTACTTCGGTTTGTACATCTATTTGAGGATGGTATGCTGAACTAAAACTGAGGTTAGCTCCCAGTTTCTTTCAAAGATTTCTCCAAAAATGCGCTACAAACTTTGTATCTTGGTCAGATACAATACTTAAAAATAACCCATGTAATCTTACAATTTCTGAAAAGAATAAATTAGCTATGTGTGTTGCATCGCTAGTTTTCCTACATGCAAATAAATGTGCCATTTTGTAAAATATATCTACTACACCATAAATAGAATCATTCCCTCTCTGTGTTTTTAGTAATCCCAGAACAAAATCCATGCTAACTGCATCCCATGGTTGGTCTGGTACTGGCAATGGCTGAAATAATCCTGTATTCTGAATCCTTCCTTTATCATGCTGACATATCCTGCATTTCTCAACAAACTTCTTAACATCAGTCTGCATTTTTGGCCAATAATAAAAATCATTCACCTGAGCAAAGGTTTTATCCTGTCCAAAGTGACCAGATAATCCTCCACCATGTTTCTTCTTTATTATGTTTTACCTCATGGAACATTTGGGAATACACAATTTGTTGCTTTTAAACAATAGGCCTCCTTGAATGAGATAGTCCAACCATTGACTTCTGTTATGACTCATTGGATTCTAAACTGTTGTGTAGATATCTTTGAAATTTGCATCATCCTTGTACATTTCAATCATTTCCTCAAATCCTACAACACCCACTTTGAATTCTTGTATAATAAAACTTACCCTGCATAATGCATCTGCTACTTTATTTGACTTACCACTCTTATGTTTTATTACAAAAGTAAAGCTTTGCATAAATTATACCCACTTCGCATGTTTCTGATTCAGCTTTGGTTGGTTATTGATGAATTGTAAGGCACGATTGTCTGAATATAATATGAATTCTTTTGGCAGCAAATAATGTCTTTATTTATTTAAAGCCTGCACAATAGCATAAAATTCTTTACCATAAGAACAATATTTCTTCTTTACATCATTCAATTTCTCACTGAAGTATGCTATCGGTCTTTGCTCCTAACTCAGAACTTCTCCAACTGCAACTTCACTAGCATCTGTTTCTACTTGAAAGACTTTCTCAAAATCAGGTAAAGCCAAAATTGGTTCCTCTGTGATCTTCTTCTTCAGCCAATAGAAATTCCTATCTGCTGCTTCTGTCTACTTGAATGGCTGATTGATATCCTTGATTGTTTCAAGAATAGGTGCACAAATATGACTAAAGCCTTTGATAAACTTTTTGTAAAAGCTTGCAAGTCCATGGAAGCTTCTTACCTCAAATATATTTCTGGGAGTAGGCTAGTTCCAAATTGCTTGGAATTTCTCTAGATCCATCTTCAAGCCTTCTTTAGAGACTACAAATCCCAAGTAAACCAGTTCTTCCTTCATTAAACTACATTTCTTTAGATTTATTAGTAGTTTCTCTTTCTATAGAGTTCTTAGAACCAACTTACGATGCTCTAAATGCTCTTCTTTACTTTTACTAAAAAAATAGAATATCATCAAGATAAATAATAACAAACTTGCCTGCATATTCCTTCAAGATTTCATTCATTAATCTCATGAATGTGCTAGGTTCATTAGTGAGTCCAAAAGGCATCACTAACCACTGATACAACCCACTGTTTGTTTTAAATGCAGTCTTCCACTCATTTCCTTCTCAGATTATTATTTGATGATATCCACTCTTCAAATCTATTTTAGTAAAGTATTTTGATCCATTCAAACAGTCCATTAAATCATCCATGTGTGGCAAAGGAAATTTGTGCCTGATTATGATCTTGTTGATGGCTTTAGAATCTATGCACATGCACCATTCTCCTCCTTTCTTTGGACCGAGTATTGTTGGTATAGAACATGGGCTAAGACTTTCTCTGATTAGCCCCTTATCCATCAGCTCTTGCACTTGTCTTCCCACTTCTGCGTTCTCTTGAGGAGTTAATCTGTATGCTGCTTTATTTGGCAAACTTGCTCCTGGTATTAGGTCAATATGATGATTAATAATCCTGATCGGTGGCAATGCTTTTGGCAACTCATCCACAATAATATCAACAAAATCATCTAACAACATTTTAGCTTCTTCGGGCAAATCATCTAAATTTGTGGAAGACAAAATTACCTTTGGTATTCCCACAATAGAAAAATGCAACTCCTCACCTTCACCACTTTCTGCAGTAGTGCCTTTCCACTTATCAACATAATACTACTTCCAAATGTTCCTTTGTCAACATCATCCTTCAATGGTAGCAATGTGTGTTTAGTTCCATCCTTCTCCAAAGTATAAGTGTTTCTCCTTCCATCATGAATAGCTTTTCAATCAAATTGCCATGGGCTTCCCAACAGTACATGGCACACATCCATGGGCATTGCATCACATAATATCACATCTTTATACGTACCAATTTGTATCTCCACCTTGCATTGTTTGGTCACAATAATATGATGTCCCTTCTGTAACCATGATACCTTGTAGGCGGTAGGGTGCATGGCCTTTGCTAGTTCGAGCTTGTTCACCATCTTTGTAGAAACAAGATTTTCAGTGTGTCACTGTCGATTATTACTTTGCAACACTTACCTCTAGATTTACAGGTAGTTCTAATTTTTTTTTCCCTCTATGCTGGTTGTCCAATCTCCAGCACTGCCCTAAGCAAAGTCCTTCTCAATAATAGTGATTCACCTTCTTTATGGGGTTCTTCCTTTTCCACAAGTCGAGGTGGCTCCGGCTTTGCCTCAGCCACATTCGCATTCCTTTGATTTGCTGGTTTATTATGAGGACAATCCCATGACTTATGTCCCCATTCTCCACATGTATAACATTCAACATCTCTTCCTCGCCCTCTTCCTCTCTCTCTCTCTCTATACACACACACACACACACACACACACATAAACACTCCCACTTTTTGCCCAGAAATATCCCACTTCATTCCCAAGAAAGAGATTTGATACATATTGTAGTGAACCTTGCTAAATATAAGAGAGAAAAAGCATAAAACTTCAAAATTAAACCTCAACACTCCTAATTTGTGCTCAAAAATCTCCCACTTAATTCCCAAGAAAGGCATTTGATACATATTGCAATGAACCTTGTTAAATATAAGAGAGAAAAAGCATAAAACTTCAAAATTAAACCTCACTTTAGAGGCACCAGAACATTCATTATAAATCATGCAAGAATATAGAGAAAATAACCCTTAAGGTAAGGTGATACCATCAAATACTCCTTATGGAATGAATCAATCCATAAGTCATGGTTGATACAAAAAGATACATCCAACGTAGTCAAATATAATGATAATGGTGTGTATTTATAATTTTTCATGAGTATTCCTAGGTGTATATATGAACTACCCTTAATTATTATATTACTTATTTTAAATTAAATTTTAGATATTTTTAATTTCTATGACCACATTACATTCATTATTCCCTTAATCACCCCGTATTATCCTCTCTAATGCTGCAAATCCTCCAAAAAATTTGAATTGATGAATTGAAGCTTCTGTGATCCATATCAAATTAAGAGAAATTTGCTTAAATCACAAGATATATTCATTTGTCACGCGTTTCGAACCAACCAGGCTGTCATCGTCAAGACAGTTTTGCTTGACGATGACACACTGGTTGGTTTTCGAAACGCATGACAAAGATATATCTTGTGATTTTACGCCGAAAAATTTCTTTAATTTTGAATTGATATTTATACTACCATAAAACATAATTAGGAATATACTACAATCAACTATATATAATCATTCATTCATTATTATTATTATTATTTTTTGTTTATAATGAATATATATTTAAAATAAGTATTATTGGAGTTATGAACATATAACAAAAATAAAAATAAAACACAAACATAGACAAACTCCTAAACTAAACATAACTAGCAATTGCACTTAGAGGTGCAAAGGAACACCAAGAGGAGGAGATGGGAATTTGGAAGGAAACTATCTCCTTGTGCTACATTTCAGGGTGCATCATGAATGTCACCTTATGGGGTGCACAATGCCACATTGAAGGGGGAAACTTTCTAACCTGCAAGCCTCAGGAACCACTCCAGTCCTTGTAATCAAAAGAGGTCATGTCAATGGATGTGATCTCTAGTTGAGCTTACTTTCTATATAATCCACAAATTCTATAGATGATAACACATTCAAGGTACAAAATTCCATGGATTTTGGGCACGGGTGGTTTTCCATCTGTATGATATGAGACCAAGTTATGAAATCAGATAAATAAACAAGGATAACGACCTTTTTTGTCCTTTTAAATATAGAGTACAATTTGATAGTCAATTTGACTATTGAGACAACACTCTAGACCAAGTTATCTCTTAATGGCCGTGATTTGATTCTTTCCCCAAAGATTGGAGTCAGACTTGAGTCAACTTAGGCCTAGAGGAGTTTGATAAAGAGACAATTAAAAGACTGGTATAGTGTCAGTGGGAGAAATACCTCAAATCCAACCCAAAACAAAGGGGAGTTAGACTTATAACATAAAATATATATAATTTGAAGTTTCAACCATTATACCACAACATAGCACCAACAGTATCAGGAGAAGAGTGGCTCACCTGTTCAAATTAGCTTTCGCCAATATTTTTTTCCATCACATTGGATATCAAAATGAAATGTTTGTAATGAGAATATGGTACGGTTTCCAAGTTTGAGAAATAAATTGTAATAACTAAACCTGAGTTGAGAAATACGATAACCAAAAGTTGTCATAGATTGTCAATCCATCATCGCGACCCTCTTGTTTGAATCACCTTCTCTACAAGGAAAAAAGGGGCATCCTTGTTTGACCCCAACAATACTCATGAAATTAGATATCCCGTGGGAGCCGCTCACCAAACCAATTTGGATCCATGGGTTGCCTAGCTAAAAGATGTAGATGGGAAATAAGAAAAGGGTTTTTGGCTTCTATTGGGCTTGGTGATTCTTTTAATAAAGGTCATAAGGATAAGGGGTAAAGGTTCATGGTAGATTAAGACATGCTACTAGAATCATGTTTTCCAACAACATCACTTTTGGCATATTTCAACTTGCATAGCTATGTTGGCTCTAATGACAAGATGGAAAGCAATAAATCACATTCCTAAGCCTACCCATGTTAAGTTCTCTTCACAGAGAAGCACTTTAGGAGGATTTCTCATCACTGAAGCTTCTTTTGTTGGATAAACATGATTTTGGCACCCTGTTTTTGACACCTCGCCAACAATAAATTTTAATATAAATATGCTACAAGGAAATATGTTAGTTTGTTTTGGCATGTTTCCCAATTCGCCAGGATTGTTTACCAATGGAAAAAAAGAAACCTGGAAACCAATTGTTTATGCGGTACATATGAAGGCAGTATAATTTTCTGTCAACTTTGGAACGTCGGGCGAGAATCACATATTGGCGAATTATTATTGTTAAATTGATATACATAATGCGCTCCAAACATCCTTTGATATTAATTTCAAGCACAAGTAAATGATTAATTTCAATTCATTTTCTCAACTACATAATCCCAATTTTGTTTGTTTTATATACAATATACCATCCCAAAGGAGATTTACTTGTTTTTTCGATGAGCAAGAAAATTTCAGATGAATGGAAAATAAATATGCCCGACGGATCATTAGGAAAGTATTCAAACCCTAGAGTTGTCAAAGCCTTAGAGATTCTTCTTTTCGTCCAACAGTTCTGTTAGGCCACCATAAATGCCATGGCTATAGGTAACTAGGTAGTCCCAATGATTTCTCCCTTGAATTCACATAAAGGGAATGATAAAACAACTATGAGATAATTATTATCAATATTTCAAGTTTTAACGGGGTTGAGATCCACGCCAGCCATGGCTATCTAATCGAATAATTCATGAAAGACGACAACAACGACTGGCACAAAAAGTATCATCAAAATGAAATTTCAAATGTGCAAAAAGAATCATCAATGATGCTCTCAAAAGGAAATTTCAAAGTTCCATAATTTTCATTCCCTGCTGAGATTGGCCTACAAAGGCCCACTTATGGGCACCAAAGGTTATACAAGGAACTCTGGGATGGCTGCAGTGAGTGGCAGAGAAGCTGACCTTATTTATTATAGTCACCTATTCATTTCAAACCTTGATCTTCCTCTTATATTCATGTTAGGAACGCCGAAGTTGAAAAAGTAAGACAAATCTACATTCTATACTTGGGATCAAGTTGTGGGATATATGGATTACCATTTCTTCACCACAATGAAGATGAAAATGTATCTTCAACATACAGTACACTTAGGTCCTCTATGTGATACCATAAGGGACATCCATATTTATCTTCACTTTCTTTTCCCGGTCCGACAGAGGACACGAAAAATGAATATGAGGCAATAGGAGGATTACTAAACCTAGGTCAAGACAACGTAAAATATTATGAGTCGCTATACTTTTTCCTTGGAAAATGACCTACCCTTGAGACGCTATACCTCTTCCCTTTCACCCGACCTACCCCGAGAGACACTATATCTTTGCCGTGAAAAATGGCTTACCCCTCAGATAGGTCCACATATACTTCTTGCCAAGCTTGCTAGAGATATAGATAAGATATATCTTGAGCAGCAAGAAATGTTGATAAAAGGTTTCTGCGTGTTGATTTTCGATGAGAGGGAATGAAGAAAATGGAGCAAGGAGGTAACTCCATCAGATAAAACTCCTTTTGGCGTAATTAGAGATGATTTACAAAATTGGTGATTAGAAGCGACCAAACATATTAGGGATTAGCTGCAGATCGAAACCTTTGAATAGTAATTTGTTTATGATAAGGCATTTCTTTTAGTTTAAGTTGGTGATTAGCAGCAACAACCAAAAATAAAAGGAAAACCATGGTCATGGAAGCCACTACCATGTTCGTGAATGTAGTAATGTCTCACACATATTTCTTAATCGATTAGTGAAAGTTGTGGTGGAAGAGGAGTATGCAAAATATTCCTATATCCACTCATCTTTTTCAATCAGTTAGTGAGAGTTGCAACTATAGAGGAATACCAATGTTTGTTGGTCAATTCAAAACCCAATGAATCTTGAACATGCAGTCAATCACTAGAAGTTCAACGTAGCGCTTAATAGGTGGTGAAATGAATAATCTTTAAATTAAATATGTTATTCTTTTATTTGAAACTAAAAACCTGTCCAATTAATTTTCATATATATGGTGGGTGGATGATGTATTAGATGAAAAATATTCTCTTGAAATCTAATCTTGTCCACTCACTTATTTAAAAATCAAAATTCCTCAAACCTGATTTCAATATAAACCACACATACAACATAATTAAAAAAATATAATAATGTGGCTTATGAAGAGGCCAAACTAATACCAGGTATTAGTTCACTCTCAAGTAATCCAATCCAATTCAATTATTAGCCCAAGATCCAGTGATACAAAGGAATGCACCTATTTTAAAAATATATAGGCTTAACAAGGAGGAAATGAAAGAATTAAATGCAAAGGAAAAAGATACTCATGATGAAGTTCAAGGACTTCTAGAGAAATTTGATAGATGAATTAAATGCAAAGGAAAAAAATTACTCATGATGGAGTTCAAGGACTTCTAGAGAAATTTGAGAAATGAATCAAATTTCTTTGTGTTAATCTTTGACTGGTCATTGAAAATGAAGATGTTTTTCACATTAAAATCAATTTCGCAACATTAAATTGTATTTGGTATTTAATTTGTATGGCAGAAAGTATAGCAACATGCACAAAAATAGTAAGGGACCATAAAAAAAAAGACTCGAAGGAATCTTCTCATCAGCTGTTGGAATCCTCAAAATCCTGCAATTCTGTATCCTCAAAGTAGTTATATTTCTCTTTCCTAAAACAATAAGTAACATGAGGTATTATTTGATGATTATTGACTCTTGAGAAAGCAGTTTATAATAGTGGCAGTGTTGTACATATTTTAAACACTTACTGACACTTTACATTTGCAAGAGAATAATTTCGTACATTGTGGAAATCAACAATGCAAGACTTAACAAATTTATAAAACCACTAAGTAGAACACAATCATCCTCCATTCTTTAGGATCACGAGAAAAACCTTACAAGTGTGCAACTGCAAAATGAAATTTGTGATAAAAAGATCATCCCACCCTTTGTGGAACACATTGTGCAGAAGGTAGTCTTCCTCACTTTTAGTACATGATGATGAATATACCTCTCAGTAAATGGGCCTTTTCTTCACTCCAATAAATTTGAATGACCTTCAAGGAATTTATTTGTAACGTGGGTGCAACCAAATAATATAAGCTTTCGTTGAAGAGAACAGAGAACTTGCCAACAAGCCTAGACCCTCATATTTCAAGTTTCGACACCAAACATCTAATATTGACAAAGTGTCATGTTTATTGAACACAAGGTTTAAGACAATATGATTTGCAACCTCTTTTACATTATTGAAGGAAATATTAGATAAACAATTCCCTAAAGCACCAGTGAATGTGGCAACAACTTCATCACTGAATGGACATCCTTTTAATAATAAGGTTTGAAGTGATATGCATCCATTTGCAAGGTGGCCAAGTGCTATGTCAGTCAAAAGAGAAATATTATACAAAATGAGAACATTCAGTGCACAACAATGAGGGAAACAGTCCACGGCTAGAGCCAACGTGGCCACTTCAGGCAATTTATTAATAAAAGAATGAAAATTTACATAAGCTTGTCTCATGAATGGTTACCCTACAAATGACCCTCCATGCTATTTAAATAGAGATCATGGACCAATCGAGTGTTAAGCCATGGATCAAGTGTCGGTAATATCGAGGAGAGAATGAACCGTCAGATCACTTCATGTCGGATTGTAAGTTACAAAATTACATAGCAAAGAAACACATTTTACCTAACTCTACACTAGACCAAGTTATACTTAACTATTTCCTAGTGTCGTAATATCCTAACATTCCCCCTTAAGGACAACTTGAGATAGGATTGAAGGATGTACAAATATTACACAATAGGAGAAGGAAGGAGGCACTAGAGCCTATCACCCCTTAGTGACAACTTCCTCAACTCCAACCATAAATAGAAGTTTAGTAAACTTCGGCTCTATGAGAGCCTTTGCAATGATGTCTGCAACTTGATCATCTGTTGAACAATATTGCACTTCAAGGACATGGTCATGAATGAGATTTTTGATGAAGTGCATGTGTAGTTCAATGTGTTTGTTGTGCTAATGTTGGATTGGATCTTTGCATAGTTGATTGGAACTTTGATTATCGTACCAAAGTGTAGTCAGATGATGCTGCTGAAAGCCAATCTCTGACAGGATCTGACGAAGCCACTAGACTTCCTTACTAGCTTCTATGGTACCACGATACTCTGCTTCTTTTGAAGAAAGAGAAATGGTACTTTGTTTCTTGCAAGCCCATGTAATAAGTCCCAAACCAAGAGTGAACACATAACCTGCAGTAGACTTCCGATCATCAGGGTCACCAACCCAATTGGAATCAATGAAACCAACCAATAGAGGAGATGCATATGCACTATAATGAATCCCAAACTGAACTGTACCTAGAACATAACGAAGTATTCTTTTCGCTACTTTCCAATGAATTTCATGTGGGTTTTGCATAAAATAAGCAATAAGGCCAACAACAAAGGTAAGGTCACGATGATTATGGGTCAGATACACAATGTTTCCTACAAGTTGACAATATAAGGTAGCATCAACTTCAGGGGAAGTACAAGTGACTAAATGTTTGGCTCCAGACTGAAAGGGAGAAGGGGTTAGCTTACAGTCTTCCATGTGAAAATGGCATAGAATATCACAGGCATACTTGGACTGGGAAAGGGAAATGCCTTCCTTGGATTGCAAGACTTGAAGACCAAGAAAATAATGCAAGTGTCATAAGTCTGTCATTTCAAACTTCTTTTTAAGGCTAGAATTCACATGGTTTATAAGGTTGGGATCACTACTAGTAAGGATAAGATCATCAACATAAAGAACAAGAATGATAAGAGACTTGCCTACTTTCTTGGTGTAGACAATATTGTTAGAATGACTCCTAGAAAAGTTAGTTTCTAAAAAAAAATCTATTCATTTTTGCATACCAAGCCTAAGGGGCTTGCTTGAGACCATGAAGGGATTTCTTAAGCTGACATACAAGGCTAGAGTTTGTTTGTATAAAGCTAGTAGGTTGTTCCATATAGATATCTTCATGTAAGTCCCCATGCAAGAAGTCAAATTTAACATCCATCTGATGGACTTCCCATTTGAAAGAGGCAACAAGGGAAAGAACAAGGCAGATAGAATTCATTTTCACAACAGGGGAGAAGGTTTTAGTATAGTCAATTCCTTCAACTTGTGAAAACCCTTAGCAACAAGATGAGCTTTATGTTTATCAACTTTTCCATCTGGTCCATACTTGGTTCTGTAAACCCATTTGCATCTAACAAGTTTTCATCTTTTTGGAAGAGGAACAAGCTCCCATGTATCATTTGCCAATAATGAACGATATTCTTCATTCATAGTTGCATCCCAATCTAGATGACCTAAAGCTTCTGCAAAGGTGTCAGGATCATAATTCGCTGAAGCTTGAGCTAGTAAAGAAGAGGCTCTATCGAACTGAGAACGTGTACGTCGATGATCTGTAGGATCACCGACAAGATAACCCGTTGCATCCTGAGTAGCATAGACCCATTTTTGGAAGCTAAGGATCTGAAGGAGGATCCTAAGAAGGTGGGGGGGCATTATCATCCTTGCTGTCATCATCTGAAGAAGAAATATTTTCAAAAGTAGAAGGGATAGAGAGAGGTGGCACATCCGCCGAACTAGGCTCGTAGGTCGATATATTTTCAACAAACTTTACATCTCTTCTAATGATAACATTTGTGGACTTAAGTGGAATAAGTTTATATCCTTTGACATCTTCAGAATATCCAACAAAACTACATTTTTCACTCTTAGGTTCTAAAGCTTTATGTTTCTCATCTGTAATATGGGCCCATGCTTCACTTCCAAAAACACGAAAGTGACTTACATCTGGTTTAATTGAGCTCCATGCTTCTTCTGGAGTGATATTCTTTAAAACCTTAGTAGGATTGTGATTTACTATGTAATTTTCACAGTTAATTGCTTTTACCCAAAAATTAAGACTAAGTCCTTTAGATTGATGCATACAATTAGCCATTTCCTTTAAGTTGCGATTCTTCCTTTCAGCTACATCATTTTGTTGTGGAGTATATGGAACAGTATGTTGCATTTGAATTCCATTATCAATGCAAAAGTTGATGAATTTGTTGTTAACATATTCTTCGCTATTATCAGATCTTAGCTTAAGAATTTGATGTCTAGATTGTTTTTCAACAAAGGCCTTAAAGGCCAAGAACATGTTAAATACTTCAATCTTGAGTTTTAAGAAGTATACCCAAGCACATCTGGAGAAATCATCAATGAAAGTTAAGAAATACTTGTAGCCAGAGAATGAAACAACTGGAAGTGGACCACATAAATCACTATGCAAAAGCTGTAAAGGGGTTGAGACGTGCCAAGAGGCAAGTTTTTCAAAACTATCCCAATGATGTTTTCAAAGTACACATCCAGAACAAGCACAATCTTGGCAAGATAACATTAAAAGACCTGTCACCATAGTTTCTTTACGTAGATTCTAAAGGGAGCGATAGTTTAAGCGACCAAATCACTCATGCCAAAGTTTGCTCACTTCATCATTATGAGCAACAAATATCGAGGGAAGATTTGATGACCCAAAGTGGTTAAACTTATACAACCTTGTAGAATAATCAGTAAGTCTAGTAGCTAAAATCTATCTAGGATCTCTTAGGTCCTTAATTACAACATCGTGAGGTGAAAATTCAACGATTTTACCTTCACCTGAATGAGTTATCTGATATATAGATAGAAGGTTGTAGGATAAGGTTGGAACACAAATACATCATTAAATTGACCATTGTCTAGATGAATAGTTCCATTCCCTACAACACTAAGAGATCTATCATCACCAACATATATATTTTTGGTGTTACAATCATTTAAAGAAGAAAACATGGCTTTGTTTTTGGCCATGTGATAAGAAGCTCCAGAATCAATGAGCCACTCAATAGAATGAGAAGAAAAAGATACATTTAGTGCATAACCAGACCAAGATGCTTGACAACCACATGCAAAAAGTGATATTCCTGAAGATGAATTTGAAGTTGAAGAGTGCTCCAAAAGGATGTTATGCTTCTTCATTGCTGCTTCCAAGGCTTCCATCTTCTTAAAGAATTTAGATTCTAAGTGGCCATCTCAATTACAAAAGTGGCAATGTCTATCAGACTTCTTCCCTTTGTTTTTATTTTCCTTATCATTTTGTTGAAATGATTTTTCATTTTGAGACTGAAATTGCTTAAGACCCTTGTTTGGTTTAGGACCATTCTTTTTAGGATACTGCTTCTTAGGATTCTTTGAATTTGGTTGCTGCTGGGTGGCTAAGGCTTTCTTAGAAAAGTTTCCAAGATTAAGAAGACCAAGATATAAGAGGTTTTCTTGTTCTCTTATTAAAGAATCATAAAAGGCATCAAAAGAAGGGGACTTGTAGTCTTGTCCTTGAGAAATAAAGCCTTCTTTAGTAGAATGGAAGGTGGAAACAAACACAAAATAGGCTGGTCCCAACTTAGTAAGAATGAAATAGATAAGGCTACCATATTCTTTCTTAACCTTAACACCTTCCAAGAGAAGTCTAAGGGTCTTGATTTTGAACAAAAAATATTTAGTGGAAGAAAATTTATTGGGGTCCAATGCAAGCAATTCATTTTCGAGTTGATGGGCTCTAATTTCATTTTTAATTCCAAAAAATTTAATGAGTTGTTTCATTTCTTCATTAGGAGTATCAAGTTTTGTGATATGGAATCTAAGGTCTAGAGAAATAGACATCCTTATCAACCCACGTGCTTGATCTTTCCTATTTTCCCATTTGGCTGCCTTATCTTCATCTTGAGGTTTGGTTTCTTGGCCTGAGGCTATTCTGTAAAGACATTTACTTCTAAGTAAATTCACAATGTAGAACCACCATTGGAAGTAGTTGGTGTTGTCAAGAATAACTTGGCATGGACTTTCCATTTTAATAGAAACTGAAGCTATAAATGCTGAAACTAAGCGTTCTAATGGAAAGATCTCGAAAAATTAGGCTAATTAAAAAAAAATGACTTCCAAATGAAGAAGTTATGGCTTTTTGAAGAAAAAGTTGTTGAAGATGCCGACGAAGTTCGCGAATGTGTGGAAATGAATGATAATGTTATATTTAAAAAAATTTCCTCCCCCCCCCCTTTTCCAAACTTAACTAATTAGCTCACTTAAAAAAAGATTTTATGTGACTCACTTTATAAATAGTGAAGTCACTTTTACAATGGATTTTAGAGTTACCCACTAAATTTGTAACTTAAATAAAAGATAAAGAGACTTTAGAATTATAAGTGACTCACTTTTTATAATGGGTGAGAACACTTTTACATAAAGTAACTTTAAAACATAAGTTATATGTGCTTTTTGAAAAAGTAACTCAACAAAAAGAAAGACTTGCACTGAAGACCTATATTCTCATAAAGTAACTTTGGTCCAAGTGAGCTAGTTTAAAAGGTTAGTAATTTTTGGAAAAGAGGAAGGGTTTTTTTTTACATTTTTTTAGTCACTGAAGCTTTGGGGTGCATGCTTACTTGAAAAATCTCTTTTTTTTCTTATAAATAAAAAACCACATAACCCAACACGGACATGCAAAAAAAAGCAAACCTTACGGCTTGAAGTTAGCTTTAGCCAGAAACTAAATATTTTCCTCAATGTTTCTGATTTTCTAAGATCACAATAAGGCACGGTGGAAAAGAGCATACAAATGAGAAAAATCATTCCTTTCTGTTTCTGATTTGCCCAGATCGCACATACTCGCGGGGCAAAGAGCATACACAAAAATGAAAGGTATAGATCCGGTAATAAAAAACAGAGAGCTGAATAAACTGAAATAAATAGAGAGATGAATAGCTAGACCTAGAAATAAAGACTGTATAGCTCCAGATCTTTAAAATGATGTAGCTAAGGCTATTGTAAACATTTTCACATGAAACGAAAGGGGTTCCTCACTGGAATAGATTATCCTAATACAATAGAGCAGTCCTCTCGGCCCGAAAGCATTAAGAAACAATAGATCTAGGAAACGATAGTCAGACGCAGTTATACCGTCTTTAGATTTGGATCACCAATGGATGCAGCCCTCAAATAGCTTCAATACCATGTAGAACTTACCCTGTAAATTCCTACATATTGCTTCTGTGACACCATCAGTTAGATCTCCACAGTCTGCTAGAGAAAGTTATTTCAAGTCACAACCCAGATAACAAAGAAGTTCACTGACAAACTCATCCTTAACACCTGGTATCCCTATCAATGATAACACTTCCAAATTGGGCATCTTATTTAATGTAGAAAGAATCTTGAAGGCTTCTAGTTGTTGGCACCAGTCCAGACGCAATTCCTTAATAACTAGAACCAAAGTGTCAGGTAGAGTATTAATTCCAACTACATATAATAATGAGCACATACTGAAATCAACATAACTTAGAAAATGAGCCATACACACAAATGATCTCAATCCAACATCTGATAGGTGATATGCACCCTTCAGAGAGAGGCAAGTTAAGCAAGGAAAACCTACAAAAGAACGAGTAATGGTAGCTTGCAGTAAACAATTTGAAAAAGCGCATCCACACATGCCTAATTGTAGTACCTCTAGATTAGTTGTTGAACATTCTGCAATGATCTTGGTAAGATATTCCTTTGGTATAAGAGAGAAGTCTGGAATGGAAATTTGTGTTGGAGACCCTGTAACGAATAATCCTAAGGTATGAGGAGTCATTTTATACAATGCATAAAAAGAAGTACAATTTTTTTTCTTGAACGAATCAAGAATTCTTCCAGTGTCTCAATATGTTCAAAATGTTTTCACAATAAGTTTAAACATAAATAATATAGCCAAGGAGGTATAACTTGGGTCACAAAGTCTATGTCATGAGAAGGATTCCATTCATTAACTAAATAAATAGGGTTGTCATTGCTAGAAATATTTTCCCAAGTAGCATTGGGTTGGGGCCTCAACTGAGAAGATGATGGTTCACCATTTTGAGTATTGAAATATGAAAAATATGAAGCCTGCCTTTGAGGTGTTAAAAGAAACCTCTCCCTTGATGTAATTCTATTCTAATTCCGAGGAGGACCATTCTCTTCAATTACATTTTGTTTAAAAACATTAGCACTGAACATCATATCCAACAAGATTAATTTGAATTGCATATGGAACAATTTCATTATTCTCTATTAAGTCCATTTGGTGAGAAGATGCAATTGCAGTAATTCATTCTTCTGCATCATTAACTAATAGTTAAAGCAAGCTGTTGGCCCTCAATTTTGGTCCATTTTTGCTTAAGGAAACTTACTTAAATCTTATATTACCCATCCATTTTCTATCACATCCACCTCATTTTGATGTATTTTATGCATATTCACGTATTTAATTTTAATTTTGCAATTTCTAGAAGTTTTTATGAAAATTGAATTTCAAGTGCAATTTTTGGACATAATTAGAAATTCTCGTAATAACTATATGGATGTCATATTTGTAGGATGCCTGGGCTTGAGTTGGATACATGTATGGAAATCTTGGGAACTAGGACTAAACTAACTCCAATTGGTTCAGTCAAAACAAGCTAAATTAAGCCTGGTCAAAGCTAGTCAAACATGACCAATCATCCAAAAAATCCCGGCAATTTTATGATTTCATGGGATTGTCCATATTATTAGTGATAGATTGGATGGATTTGACTTGGATAGATGGATATGAGTAGATGTATTTGCTGGATAGACTTTAGATCAGTTTGTTTTATGCTCTTCTATTTAAAGCCAAATCTTCGAAAGGCTTAGGTGTGTAGTTTTTGTATAATTTTATGCTGAGACATTTGAATATTTGAAGTTAACTTAACGAACTTGTTCTACTTCCATTTTTGTTGTTAATTGGTGTGGATGAGTGACTGAAGCTGCAGTAATTAATAACATTCTCAAGTGTGCAAGCCAATGGTGGAGGCCCCCCACTTCGAGCTAAGTACACTTGATTGTTAAACTAGCTTAATTTTCATGAACTAGTTGCTTCATATTTGTTTATTTGTTTTGTTTCAGATTTGCTTGCTTGAACTGATGTGTAATGATTTATGTTGTTGATGAATCTTAGTTTTTTTTATCATTTTTATAAGAAGGGACAACAAAGTGTTCAAGTTGAATCCTCCTTCTACTGAATTAATGGATCAAAACTAGAGTTCATCTTTATTGTGTTCAAGTAGTTTTATGCAATTTCAATTTTCTAGCAATAGCATAATGATGAGGAATATCAAAGATCTCTTAAATTAGGAGTCTCCTTCATTGTTTATTTATGCATCTTAAGCTATTGTTAATTAATGATTTTTGATTTCTATTCATCAAGTAATATTGTAGAAGGACACAAATGGATCTCTTAAGTTAAGAGCCACTTTATCTTTCGTACATAGCAGAAATGAATTAGAAATTGTTTAAATAGATTTATATTTGTAATATGCACTTCCTTAAGTCTTCATATTTTATCTTCTAAGTTTGGCTACATCTGATATCCATACATTGTGGACATGCCTCCAAGTTTTACAAACCTGGATTGATAATGAATACTTGTGTCAAGAAATTAACCCAACATTTTGGTGTCATTTCCAGGGATTCATAATTCATCAACATAGTCAAAGAGAAGTTAAAAAAAAAACTCTAAATTCTTTTGATAAAACAAAAACAATAAAAATTCAGTTATGTTACATTTTTCTTAGTTATGTTTCTTTATGCCTATAAATAGGGATCCTAAAGGTAGATTTATTAAACAAAACCCCCTATCAATAGAAATAGGACCGTCAAAACTAACCACACTAGGTGTTGGTAAACCAACAATAGAGGAATTAGAAGAAAAACAAAGAACATGACAAAGATTAACTTTAATTGAAAGACAAATCTTGTTAGCCTAGGAGGTGAAAAGAAAACAAACTCCAAAAGCAACACCTACTTCAGGAAAATAAAAAGAAATTGTTAAATTAAATCAACCCATTTTTTAATCCATTTATCAACCTATTTTCGAAAACAAACAACAACCTAAATCTCAAGTTGTCATCGAAATAGTGGAAGCTATGACAGGAGAAGGGCAAGGATATGTTATTCTTACTCCTGAACAAGGACTTGAATATGGAAGACAACAAAGAGAATGGAGAAGAAAAAGAGAGGAAGAAGCAAAAAAGAGAAAATGATAGGAAAAGAGAAGAGGATAGGAAAAGACAAAATGATAATGAATAGGAAAATATTGATGATTAGGAAGCTACTTTTGGCTTTCCAATATTAGATATAAGTGCAATATTCGGAGAAGATGTGAAAATGAAAAACATTCCACCTTTTGTATTGCTAACTTTTATGGAATGCCAAAAGAAGATGTTGACTCATTTATGTTTGAATTCGACATATTGTGTAGAACTTACAAATACACGGATGCCACACACAAACTTCGTCTCTTTCCTACTACTTTGAAAGCAACAACCTTAAAATGGTTCATGGGTTTAGGAGAGAGAACAATAACTTCTTGGGATGACATGAATAAAATATTTCTTAAAAAAACCAAGCCTATTGTAGGCCTAGGGATTCTAAAGAGGATGTTTTTAGGATGATACAACAAGAAGATGAAAGTTTAGAAGAATGCTTAGAAAGATTTTCTTACAATCTACAAAAGTCCAAACAACACTCGCTAAACCAAGAAACCATTCAAACAATCTTTCTCAAAGGTATAAGAGATGAATACCTTGACATTCTGAATGTAATGGAAAAGGTGACATTTCGAACTTTCCGTTTAATGAATTTGCAGAATTATGTCAAAAATATTCTAGAGAAAGATCAAAAGCTGGAAGAAGGGATCTTAGTTCAAAAGCAGCAAAATCAGCAGTAGGAGGGGTAAGAAGAATAGAGATAGGAAGCATGCTGAAAAACTTTAAAACTGATCTTCTAAGTACATTAGGGACACAAGTAGATGTTCTAAAAGCAAACAAAAAGAAAGAAGAGCAAGAACAAATCTTAGCAATCTTTTGTTCCAAATGTAGAAAGAAGCATGCATTAAGAGAATGTCGTTTAGATAGTGTACAAGTATGTGGCCTTTTCACAAAAAACCATTCAACAAAAAATTGTCTAAAGTTGAAAGAATTTCAAATGAATCCAATGGAAGAAGTACATGGAACAAAAGGTTTCTATTATGTGGCACCAAGAAAGCCTTGGCAGCCAAGGATTCCTCAACAATTCCCTCAACAAAACTATCAGTATCCTCCTCAAAACTCTTGGAATACCCCAATGCCATGGCAAGCTTGGCCTCCACAAGAATATCAAAACCAACTTGCACAAGGTTGGAGAGGATATGGTTGTGGAAACCATCCACCTTAACAAATGCATCCTCAACAATACCAACAGAAATACCAACAACAATATCAACAACCATTCCCATACCAATAGTTCCAACAATATCCACAATTCATGCCATTTCCACAATAGAATCCTACACCATTACTAACACAACCACAATAGCTATAACTGCTTTCAAACCATCCCAGGCCAACTCAACTACCAGCTCTGCCAGTGGAAAATCCGAGCAATAAAATGGATAAACCTGCATACAATGTGGAAGAAGCAACATATTTTCCAACATACTCCATTCTTCCCATAAATGATGTCCATTTAATGTCTGGGAAAGTACTGCATAAGAATTCTCCTCCGATCATAGAAGAACCAACTAAACAAGGAGAAAAACCTAAAACATCACATTCAGAAAATCAATGTCAGAAAGGAAAAACTATCATAACTCAAACACTACCCTATCGAGGGTGGTTAGCAGAGCAGAAAATTCAAATGACCCTTCCTGAATTTGATATTCTGGATGAATTGAAAAATGCTTATGTAAAAATTACTTTATTACAAGCAATCAAAGAAATACCAATTTGTGCTAAAATAGTAAAGGAATTAAGCATTAAGAAAATTGGCAAAAAGAAGAAGGATCCTATTATAATCCAAGTCATTGGAAAACTAGCAAGCCTCATGTCTACAAAGACAGTAGTAGAAAAATATATTGACCCTGGTATACCTATGGTTACTATTTCAATAAACAATTTTTTTAGTTCCAAACACATTGATATATTTGGGAGCAACAATAAATGTAATAACTACAGAGACAATGAAACATTCAGAGTTAAACAATATTAGATCTACTACTACAATCTTAGAGTTAGCAGATAGATCTAAAGTTATACCAGAAGGAATTTTAGAAGATATCATAGTCTCTTTGGATTCATGGGAGTATCCTGTAGACTTCCTCATTTTGTAGCCAAAAACAAACTTGGGAGGACATCCTCTAATCTTAGGCAGACTGTGGTTAGCCACTGCTGATGCTTTTAAAGGATGTAGATCTGGAAGTATGATTGTTGCACATGGAGATGAGAGAAACACATCACATTTTATTCTCCAGCACAAGCACCTTCTTTAGTATCAATACTTGAAGGAAAAGAACAAAAACAAACTAAATCAGTTCTAATTATTAACCGAGTCTTTGATCTTAGAGAAGAAGAGGAGAACGAAGATCTATTGGATCTTTTCATCTCAGAACCAAATATTTCAAAGCAGCTTAGAGTAGCACAATATGAAGCTACAAATAATATTTTGAACCACTGTTTTTAGGAAACCTGCACAATCCAATCACTACAAGAATCATTCACAAATATTTTTCTTGTAAACACAATTACCAATACAACAACTAAAACAATTGAAATTTATCCCGGAAAACATTTAAACATTGGTATCAATTTATAATCATCACAAGAGCAAGAGGTAATAACATTATTATAGAAGTACTCAAAAGATTTTTCCTGGGATTACACAGATATGTAGGGAATTCATTCTAGCACATGTATCCACCACATATATATTTATGACTAGATTAAACCAGTATGGAAGCCCCAAAGGTGGATGAACCCCATGATGAAGGAAACATTGAAAGAAGAACTACAAAAACTATTGCAAGTTGGGTTCATCTATCCTATTTCTGACAGTCAATGGGTTTCTCCCTTAGTTGTAGCACCAAATAAAAAAGGGAAGTGGAGGATATGTGTAGATTACCTGGGACTGAATAAGGCACCATTAAAAGACCATTTCCCGCTACCATTTATTGACCAAGTTCTATATTCATTAGCTGGGAAGAAATTATTTTCTTTCCTAGATGGGTTTAGTGGGTATAATCAGATTAGAATAGCAATGGAATATCAGGACAAAACAACATTTACCTGCCCATGGGGAACATATGCATACAATCTTTTTCCATTTGGGCTATGTAATGCACCTGCAACTTTCCAAAGAGTAGTTCTGGCAATATTTGCTGATCTGATCCATGAATGTGTAGAAGTCTACATGGATGGCTTCACTGTATATGGAAACACATATGATGATTGTTTGAAAAAGTTCTAAATCGATGCATAGGGACAAATTTTTCCCTGAGTAACGAAAAATGCTATTGGTATTCCTATTATTTGGAAAAATGCTATTGGTCTTACCAAGAATAGAAAGCGGAAATAAAGTCTACATTTCAATCTATCCAAATACATTTCATAAAAGACATTTCATCAAATAAATTTGACCAAGAGGACATCATCCAATACTGTTAGGGAGTAAAAGTACCATGAGTACAACATTTTGCTCTTTGAAATTCAAAATTTTTAGAAATTTTTAGAGCTTGTTAAAATTAAGTTAGTACCTAAATGCATATTTTACTTACATATTCATTTCACTACCCTCATCCTATTATTTTTACTTGCATATTCATTTCATTACCCTCATCCTATTTATATATTCATACCCATCATCCTACAAACATCATCTAAATATTCATTTCATATTCTATACTTATATTTCACATTCCATTTACATATTCCATATTTATTTCATTTCATAACCCTAACTATTTTTCTTTTAAAGAAAAAAGGATCAAAATAAAGGGTTTAATAGTTGAAACCATAGAACCCTAGAACCTGCACAAACATACACAACATTGGTATCATGGAATTAATTTTAAACATGACCTAACTATGGTCATTTTAAAATTAAAAGATATATATTGAAATAAATACATATGGAAACATGCGCATTATAAAGTAATACAAAGTGGAAGAAATCAAAATGATTTATTGTGATAAGCTATAATAGCGCATAAGAATGATACTATTGAAGTGCAAGGGTTATTATAATAATCATGTAATGAAACTACAATGCAAATACATGTTATGAGTGCCTTGGAAGAATAAGCCGTAGGTAATGGAGGTAATGGATATAAGGGAGAAGTACGATGATAGTTGAATGGAGACACTGCCATAAACCATGCAATCAAAACTATTTAACATGACAATTAAAACACAATTCATAACAAATACGAGCCAGTCACAATAAAACATATGGTATGCAAGATTTACGATGGCATGAGTGATATATCAGTCAAAGTCAAGCAATAAATGCTGTGAGGGTACTATGGGTTGGTATGGAGGACAGACACGATGGAATGAAGGATGGCCATGATTGAAGCAATCAAACAACGCAGCAAGTGAAATAGTGAAACGAAATTTAAAAATACAACAAAAAAGGTTTCAGAACAATGTCGAGAGTTTTCATTCAATGGAGCTTCACACATACTCCACATTGTAGACACAGAGCATGGTGAATATCATTCCCTCTCCACCATCACAACTATTTTGAAGTCTCAGGGAGAGCAACAAAGTATTGCAGAAGCCATTAGTGTACAATGTGAGACTGAGATGAGTGATTTGTTAAAAGAAACATCGAAATAGAGGAAATCGAACCAGAAGGAAAAGGCAGGAGATATAGTGGCTCGAAATCAGAGTGATAAGAAGTAAACCTAGAGAAGATTAAGAGATAAGTCGATGATATTAGCAGAGAAAGTGGAGTTAGTTGAAAAATATCTTGTGAGAAGCAAGGCAAGATGGAACCTAATCTCCCTCAATGAATGCAACAAATGTTTAGGAGAAAATCTCGGGATTCTTTTTATAAAACATAACTTAAACTCTAGGATATGGAAAGCACTCCAACCTCTGTTTTTCATTTGTCATTAGCTGTCTCTGTCATCAGTAAAGGTTTTGAAACAAAGTTTAACAAGTGGCAACCATAATGAAATGCAGGTTAGAAAATCAAGATAAATCATTGCAGACGGTTAATTTAACTCAGAACCTCCACAAAATCGCCAAATTGAATAAGGAAACCAAGTGTTTAAGTGAATTTTTGATACATGTTTTTGCTAAGATTGAGTAATGAAACAAAGTGTTTTAGTGTAGTTTTGAAAACACATGGTTGTGCAGAGTTAAAATAGAGTGTTTAGTTGTAATTTTGATTACATAAACACATGTTTTCAGTAAAGATTGGGTAGTGAGACAGAAAAACAAGTTAAATTCTCGCTGCATAAATAAATGTTCATACGAAATTGGTCAATGAAAACAGAGTATTGAACTTGTATTTTAATGCATAAAGAAAATGAACTCATTGAATAGACAGTATGGTTGATTGTATAAACAATAAGTTCAAATTGTATAAACAGTGAACAATGAGTTCAGATTGCATGGACAATATGTATAATTGCATACATAGTGGCCTTAATTAAACAACCAGTGAATGAAGAAATGACTCTAGTCTGACATAGGAATGAGTTTTACAACCATAAGAGAGTGATAAGATGAATGAAAATCGAAAGGAGAAGTAATGATATGATTTTGTTTATATATATATATATATAAAATTCAAATTCAAAATTCAAACAAAGTTCAATTTCAATTTGCTTCTGATAAGCAATGATATGTATAAAAGGAATACTTCATTTGTATGGACAAAGCGTAGCTTTGATGAAATAAGAATAGAGCCGAGAATGGGTTTTACATCAAAATAAACAACTTGTGTTTGTTTTTCATTTCACAAAGGTTAATGTTTTTTAAAAACAACAGTGATTCGATGTTGCAGAGAGACAAAGACTAAAACAAACATGGTTTTATCATTCTAAAGAACATCAAGAGAAAGGTAAGCCCTCCTATAAACTGAGTCAAAAAGGATTTGTATGGATGAATGATTGATTATTTTCATTGTTAAAAATGAAGTTAATGATAGTAGAAGGGTATATCCACTATTTTTTTGAAAATATGACCACGAGAATAGAGCAAAAATTTAAAATAGAGAAATGGAAGAAGGAAACAGTAGAAAAATTGTATCAAGCATGGCTCATAGGATTTATATAGAGGTTTAATGGTCATAGTGAGGGTATAACAAGAGAATTTGTGAATAACTATACTTAGGAGAAAACAAGGGTAGGGAACCTAATCATTCCAGTGACTAAGGAATACATTTCCCAAGCACTAGACCTTCCACTAACAGGGGAAATTATCACAA
This sequence comes from Pinus taeda, assembly GCA_000404065.3. Classification (NCBI taxonomy): domain Eukaryota; kingdom Viridiplantae; phylum Streptophyta; class Pinopsida; order Pinales; family Pinaceae; genus Pinus; species Pinus taeda. The sequence goes on along the minus strand of APFE030401908.1, from coordinate 183,606 downwards.
AGGTCTACATTTCAAGGAGAAAGCATGGACTTTCTTCTTGGAAAAATCGGAAGGGAGCCTTTTATAGAGCCAAAGGCATACCCAGGGAATGGTTCAATGAACCATGGGGAGAACTAGTCTTAATGATAGGGGACATAGTGTGGCACATTTATATCATATCAGGCTCCTCCAACACATGAAGGGAGAGACCAAAGTAAACTTGCCATATTTCTTCTCCTAAAGTCTCATTAAGATGATAGAATCAGTAAGAAATGAGAACAAACCGAGAGAAGCTCAAGTTTATTATCAGGGGCTATTAAAAATTCTAGTAGAACATCAAGTAAAAACTCCAGGCATAACTCGGAGAGAGTTTTTAAACCAAAACCAGTATGAAGAACAAGTCATTGAGGAACAGAACAAAATAGAGTAGGAAAGCAGGGGCATTATGACTTCACCACTTTATACTAGAACTAGGTCTAAGAAGCAAACCGACACTGTTATGGTTGAAAAATAAACATCTATCATATCCACTCCTAGGAGGAAGATCCCAATAGAAATAAGTAGCAGGCACCGAGAAGTACAAATTGTAGAAACATTTTCTACAAAGAAATACGTAGAGGATATAATTGAAATATTAGAGAAAGAAGCTATAGAGAAAGACTCTTATTTTGATGATGTGGTAGCAACATCATTTGCAAAAGACACACAAGAACTCGAAAAAGAGTTACACTTGACAGAAATCAAAGAATTAACAGACCAACTAGAAATAAATAAGATTCTGGAAAAGCACTTGAAGAAGGAAAATAAGGCATGCATGAAAAGTAATGCAAAGTTAGTTAATGAGAATGAAAAATTAACTGAAGAAATAGAAAAACTAAAGAGAAAGAATGACATACTTTGCAAACAGGCATTCAAGAGGCTTAAAGAAAAGAACATGTGGAAAAACAAATATGAAAAATAGAAGGTCAAGGCTAGTATGTATAAAGAAGAACAAAACATGGGGATAGATTTTCTATTAGAGGTAGCACAACAGGAGGGATCAGGGTCAGGAATAGGATACACAGTAGGGGTTAGGAGATCCCAGAGGAAGAAACAAGCATGAGGACATGCTTGAGAATCAGCAAGGGGGAGAGATTGGCCCTCATTTTTGGTACATTTTTGCTTAAGGAAACTTACTTAACTCTTATATTACCCATCCATTTTCCATCACATCCACCTTATTTTGATAGATTTTATTCATATTAAGGTATTTAATTTTAATTTTGCAATTTCTAGAAGTTTTTATGAAAATTGAATTTCAAGTGCAATTTTTGGACATAATAAGAAATTCCCGTAATAGCTATATGGATGTCATATTTGCAGGACACCTAGGCTCAAGCTAGATACATATATGAAAAGGTTGGGAACTAGGAAAAAAATAACTCCAATTGGTTTGGTCAAAACAAGCTAAATCAGGCCCGGTTAAAGCTGGTCAAACAGGACCAATCATCGAGAAAATTCCTAGGAAATAGGGTAGTTTTATGATTTCATGGGATTGTCCATAATTTTAGTGATAGATTGGATGGATTCAACTTGGATAGATGGATATTAGTAGATATAGTTTTTAGAGATACTTTAGATCAGTTTGTTTCATGATCTTCTATTTAAAGCCAAAACTTTGAAAGGCTTAGGTGTGTAGTTTTTTTATAATTTTATGCTGAGACATTTGAATATTTGAAGTTAATTTGAAGAACTTGTTCTACTTCCATTTTTGCTGTTCAATGGTGTGGATGAGTGGCTGAAGTTGCAGTAGTTGATAACGTCCTCAAGTGTGCATGGCAAGGGTGGAGGGCCCCCACTCCAAGCTAAGTACACTTCATTGTTAAACTAGCTTAATTTTCATAAACTAGTTGCTTTAGATTTATTTATTTGTTTTGTTTAATATTTTCTTACTTGAATTGATGTGTAATGATTTATGTTGCTGATGAATCTTAGTTTGTTTATCATTTTGATAGGAAGGGACAACAAAATGTTCAAGTTGAATCTTCCTTCTATTGAATTGATGGATCAAAACTAGAGTTCATCTTTATTGTGTTCAAGCAGTTTTATGCAATTTCAGTTTTCTAGCAATAGAATAATGATGAGTGAATTATGACGAGGAATATCAAAGATATCTTAAGTTAGGAGTCTCCTTAATTTTTCATTTATGCATCTTAAGCTATTGCTAATTAATGATTTTTGCTTTCTATTCATCAAGTGATACTGTAGAAGAAGGACACAAATGGATCTCTTATGTTAAGAGCCACTTCATCTCTTATACATTGCAAAAGTGAATTAGAAATTGTTTAAATATATTTATATTTGAAATATGCACTTCCTTAATTCTTCATATTTTATCTTCTAAGTTTGGCTACATCTAATATCCATACATTGTGGACATGCCTCCAAGTTTTACAAACCTGGATTGATAATGAATACTTGTGTTAATTTGTGTTAATAAATTAGCCCAACACAAGCATTACATAATTGGCAGTTGCAATTGGTTCCTCATTGAGCAAAGCCACAACATATAGAACTCACATTATTTTTCAGGTCCCTTCAGTTAGGTTTACATATACTTCAAGCTTGCAAGAGATAAAGACGAGGAATAATAGAATTTGATAAAATGTTTCCTCATGTTGATTGTTTATGGGAGGAAACGATGAAAATGGAGTGCAGAGATTAAGTGGGTTGAATAGTGTTTTCCCAGCCAACTCCATATAGAAAACACATTTCGGTGTAATAAAATATATGGTTGATGTAATCTACTACAGTTTCATCACTCTGTCTAGGGTTTGCAAAATCAAACTGTTCAGCTCGAATCAAAAGATATGTGAAACAAGGTGAAACTTTAGACCCTCATGGAAAATCTCTAAAATGCATGCCACCTAGGTGGCTGGGCACATGTCTCATTTTGTGGTTCCAAATGGAGGTCATCTCCCCTCTCCCAATCACATTCTCACCCTTCGGGAGATGTAACCTCATCCTCCATCTTCATCCTCCACTGTGTTTGAGAAGTACACCATGGAAGATGCCTAAAACTTGAGTTATATAAATCAAATTCTCTCACAAGTGTAAATCACAACAAGTGGAGTGCCATCATTTCTCCACCATTTCTCTCCCCATGCAAATGACCTTTAGTTGTAAGGAAATCTAACAAAACAATCAATCCCGAGGGATTATAGAATAGGTCAAGTGGGATCTATGGAGATTAGAAATATCAAACCTCCCTCTAGTGACTCTCTGTGGTGATTCAATAGACTTGGAGTATACTCTGCTTGTGTTTCTCTTCTTGACAAGGGTTCCTCAACTTCACTCATCACTTTTGCTTAATCCAGCCCGGCACTCTGTTTTTCTCTATCCCCCTTGTTGGAGTAGAAAGAAGAGTCCTTGAGTGGTGTTGTTCCATCTTCATCATTGGCGTTCCTGGTGATCACACCTCCTTCTGTGACACTGTCAACCCTTCATAAATTTGAGGATTTATCCAAATCACACCAATGTAGTAAGGGACAATTCTGGTCGTTATGTTGAGCTATTCATAGATAAATATTGCTTATGTCCAATTGTACTATAGAACTCAACTTAGAGAAAAGGAAAAGGAGGCATTATGTGGAGAAAATCCCTAGATCAGGCCAACTGTAGCCACGATAGTGAGATGTAAATGGCGCTAAACTAGATATCATAGCTCAATAGAAAAAAGAACTAGATGACATGAATGTACATTTCATGGTTATTAATTTGAAGATGCAAGATTACATGTCATCCATAGTTCAACTCCGAGTTGAGAATCTCTCCCTCAAAAAAAATATCTCCAAGCAAAATGATGAATTAGATGCGCTTCAAGGTCAATTGGAAACTCTTTAGGACCAAATTAACAACCTCAAAGCGCAAACCAACCACATAATAGTCTTTTATCGCCTATATCTTATACTACCATATAAATATCATTTCATGTAAGATCAATTTTGTTGAGTATATTTCTAACAAAATAGTAGACAAACTGCTATAATCTGGTCTTACTTTAGCACGAGTCAGGAATTTTGAATTTCTATCAAGCAAAAGATACTGTAAATTTCCCAGGTAATAGCAAGACAAAAATTTTAATCATATCTTAATCAATTATGTGAAAAATTATTATTATTATTATTAATTATAAAAAAATGTGTAATAATGTTAAACTTAATTATTTAAAAAATAAACATGTAATAATATTAATAATTGATATTTTTAATTTGCAAATAGGCTTCGCAGGGTACAATGGCCCAATATTATATGCCCAAAAAAACTTAACTCATTTCATAGGCCATTGTTAACAAGACACTTTTGTTATTAATGATTTTAATTAAAATAGTAAAAAGGGCATAACTTCTTCAGACGTAAAACTCAACCTTTAATCTTTGACTACTACTAATAATATTATGGAAGATCCAATGGAGGGTAAATCTTGTTATTCACCTAATAGTTATTGATAATTATATTAAAATTTTAGAACATTCCTATCATATTAACTCAAATTACTCAATAATATGTGTAATATGTGTGGTGTGTTAATAATCAATGTACACTCCAAATTTGTTATGTATTGAGATATTGTTACTTACTCAATAATAAGTGTAATATGTGTGATGTGTTAATAATCAATATAAATGCATCTTCACTCTAGATTTGTTATGTATTGAGATATTTCTCTAAATGCAAATTACATTGAAAACCATTAAATTTTGCAAAGTATAAATAATTTTTAAAGTGTAATTAAAAGATGTATGTAACTTTATAAATTTGATTTTTTTTTTCATAAAAAGTTCATAAATAAAATATATTTATATTAATTTCCAAATTTAAATATATTCTGTAGCTATAAACAATTTATTTATAAATTGTGACATAGGAAAAAAATGGATGAGCCCACTTTGCAATATGTATAAAAGTTCTCAGTAACAGGAATTGCTTAATTAGGGAAGAATGAATGAGAAAGAAAATGGATGACAAAAGTTTTACAGGTGACATTATAGGTCTTCGTGGTTCATATGAGTATTAAATTTGGAATTTGGGATTGTTAGAAAATTATATATTATAGAGTAATGGAACACATAAAATATATTGTACAAATATAAACACATCAAACAATAGAGACACAGATATACGTGGTTCACCCAATTTGGGCTATGTCCATGGAGAAATAGCTACTTCTTCCTTTTATATTATCCACCTATTGAAGAGATACAACCTAAAATAGATCCATTGTAATTCCCTCTTTGCTCTCACACAATATCTTCTCTCTTTCTCACTCAGAATACAGATCTACATAGATGCAATACAATTCCCTCATATATAGCGAGGGGTTTCCTTCTAGGGAAAAAAAACCCTAAATTAAACATAACTTCTATTGTTACATCTCCACCTAATGAATGTCCCAGATTGACTATGAAATTTCGAACTGGAGTCCAATGCGGTGATACCTCTGAATAAAGAAGATAATCAGGCTCCACACCCAACAATATCCCACTGAGAGACTAATTATAGCAACTCCACCGTTGCTTCATTTGCTGGACAAGGACTCCACTTTGGACCTGGTTGTTTCTCATCTTCTTCATCAAACTTGAAGAATAATTGAAACTGAGCAAAATCTTAGTTTCTCCCTGGTTACAAATTTTGTTAAAATATCTGTAGGATTCTGGGTAGTGTGTATCTTTTCCAGCATCAACTGTCCATATTCCAACACTGACCGTATGAAATGATACTTGAGTTATATATTTTTTTTCTTGGAATGAAATGCAAAATTATTTGAAAGATGTATGGCACTCTAGCTATCACTGTATAACCTGCCCAACTCCTGCTTCTTACCAAATTCATCTAGAAACCTTTGTAACCAAATCATTTTTTTACTAGGCTCTATAGCAGCAACATACTCTGCTTTCGTTGTTGAGAGTGCAACAACACTTTGCAGTTTTGAAACCCAACTAGCAGCTGTTCCACCTATAGTAAACACATACCCTGTTGTGCTCCTCCTGTTATCTCTATCACACGCCATGTTTGCATCAACATATCCCTGTAGAGTAATGTTTGAACCAACAACGCATAATGCTTGATTTGTAGTACCTTTCAAATACCTGAGAATCCACTTCCCCACCATCCAATGTTCTTTTCCTTGATTGTTCATGTACATGCTTACAAATTCCATTGCATGTGCAATATCAGGCCTTGTGCAGACCATTGCATACATTAAGCTACCAACTGCTGATGCATATGGAACTTTAGACATATAATCCATTTCTTCCTGAGCCTTGGGACACATTCCCTTACTTAGTTTGAAATGGCTAACCAAAGGTATACTAATTGGTTTTTCATTCTGCATATTAAACCTTTTCAACACTTTTTTTTATGTACTCATTCTAAGACAATGTTAATTTACGATTCTTCCTGTCTCTAATTATTTTTTTTTTTCTCGGTAAAACTATTCTATTATTTACATTAACAGAGAACAATTACAACATTACTGACAAAAAGAACCAGCTGCCTGGAGGTAATGGCAGCGTGGAACAACAGAATTTGCAGTCATTGAAGACGAACCAAACCTTTAGGCTTTCCCATGCAGGGGGGCCAGAGGAGTCAAAAAATCATTCCCGCGCAGGGGAGCCCAAAAACGTTTTGACACAGACCAATATCCAACCACATAGAAAAAGTCCCAAAACCTGAACATAGACAAATTCTCTACAACATTGACACTGTTACTCAACAGCTGTGACACAAATACATAGCAAAAAACATCAGAATTGACAAAAGCCCTCATTATCAGGTCGAAAAACTTGAGAAGAAGCCGCAAATTAATCTTCAGGAGCCTCCTCCACTATCCTACACCACCCGTATTCCTCCAAGTCCTGAGCTTGGACCTCCTCCTTAGCAGTCGGGATAGGTTCCATCTTGACTTCCTCATCCTGGCTGATTAGCGTCTCCCTCACACTCATCGGGCTAGCAATTGGATTTTCCGTTACCTTCGTGGGATCAACAGAGGGTGTTTCCATGGATTTCGTGGGATTTGCAATTGGCACCGTCTCCCGTTGGGCGCTGGATTCGCCCTCTTCTTGGGCCTCCTTGATGAAAAGCACCGAAACATGGATGCTGATCCGGGGACGGTTCAGAGAGCTGTCAAAAGTGAATATTGCTAAGCCAAAGGAGGGCAAGGAAGAGGACCCAAGAGAGCTAGCATCCAGAAATTGACTGAGCCGAAGAAGGCTTGCACCTTCAGCTTGAGGGCAATGGCAATGGCAATGATGGGAAGCCTCCTCTTCGACTGGAGGGTGCGAGGACCCACCTCGGGAGGTGCCTCGAAGGCTGAGCATTCGCTGTCGAGGTCGGGGCATGACTGCAGGTGGGGGAATAGACCAAACACAGAATAAACCAAACACAGGCGGGGGAATAGACCAACTAGACGGGCGGGGGTCTTGCACGAAAGTCATATACCAAATAGCCAGAAAAATGCTAGGAGCAACCACAATTGGGGGAATGACCAGAGGCTGCGAGCCAGAGCTCATCCGCAGTAGCGCAAGAGGCAGCAGAAGAAACCTGAACAAAGCTTGAATTGACAATGTGAATCCCATGCTACAGCCGTAAATAATGCACCCACATTTGCCTCGAGGCACTCCCACCATTACTATGGCATTCATGGGAGCCGAGGAGCCGAGCCCTGTTACGCATCCGGAGGTGAATGGAGCATTAATGCTCCTCTGATGCGTTCCTTCATTCCATAACCCACGTCGCTGAGAATGTCCCTTCCCCCATGTGGACACAATGCTTCTGCGCATGACAGGTAGGTGGCCTTCACTAATCGCCCGTCCCATCGCCTTGATTGCAGTCTTAAGCACCCACATCCGGGGTTCCTGTCTCTAATTATTCTCATAGTAAGGATTTGTTTTGCAACACCCAAATCCTTCATTGCAAAAGAGTTTGCCAATTTTCTTTTGAGCACATTTATTTATTGCATGTTAGAACCTGCAACATGCATGTCATCTACATACAATAATAATATAATATAGTTGCCATCATTTTGCCTTTTGAGATAAACATAATGATCAGAGTGACATCTATTATAACCTTGTTCAGACATAAACCTGTCAAATTTTAGATACCACTACCTTGGAGATTGTTTAAAGCCATACAAGCTCTTCTTCAACCTGCACACTAGTTTCTCCTTCCCTTTTACTTCATATCCTCGTTGTTGCTGCATATATATCTATTCCTCCACATCCCCATAGAGAAAGGATGTCTTTACATCTACCTGCTCAAGATGCAAATCTTCTGTTGCTACTAGACTTAAAATACTTCTGATTGAATTCATTTTAACAATAGGAGAAAATATATCATCAAAGTCTATACCCTTTTTCTGTGCGAAACCCTTCACCACAAGTCTATCTTTATACGTTTTTCTACCTCCATATTCTTCCTTCAACTTGTAAACCCATTAATTCTGCAATGTTGTTTTACCTACAGGAAACTTTACTAAGTCTCAGGTCTGGTTATGTGCTAAGGAGTCCATATCTTCTTTCATGGCTTGCCCCCACTTCTTCCTGGTTTCTACCTACACTACTTCTTCATAACATTCTGGTTCACCAGAATCAGTCAACAATACATAATATAATGAAGGAGAGTATCGTTCAGGGGGTCTACTTATCCTGGTATATCTTCTAACACCACTTTTAGGTGTTTGAAGTGCTTGTTGTTGTTTTGGTTGTTGTTGTTTTTCTGGCTGTTGATCATTATGATTTTCGAGCATCTTCACTTTTTCTGTGATCTCATCAAGCATTGTTTATTCTCTATTTTGTTTTTCCCGTTTCTTTTCCTGCATATGATCCTCATACAAAACTTTTTCATTGAATATGACACATCTGCTCCTAACGATTTTGTGTTTCTCCTAATCATAAAATCAATAACCAAAATCATTAGCACCATATCCAATAAAGGTACATTTTTTTTTATGCCTCAAGCTTTGTTCTATTTTATTTATTAATGTGGACAAAGGCTTCACAACCAAAAGTATTTAAAAATGAGTAATTTACCTTTTTTCTTGTCCCTACCTCCTTTGGAATACCACCATATAAGAAACTTGAAGGCCCTTTGTTTATTAGATAAACAATAGTATCTACAACATTTGTCCAAAATTGTAAAGGAAATCCTACATGAAATCTCATGCACCTTGCACACTCCATGATTGTCATGTTCATCCTTTCTGACACACCATTTTCTTGTGGTGTTCCTGGAACTGTCTTCTCTTTGCAGATTCCATTATCTGAACAATACCTATCAAATTCTTTTTTGCAATATTCACCTCCATTTTTTGATCTAAGACACTTCAACCTTTTTCTTGTCTCATTTTCAACCAAAGCTTTCCATTTCTTGAAAGTATCAAATACATCATATTTATTTCGAATACAATAAATCCAGGTTTTTCTGGTTTCATCATCAATAAAAGTAACATAATAATGAGATCCACTGAGAGATGATACCTAAGTAAGTCCCCATACATCTGTATGCACAAGCTCTAATTTTTTGCTCTTCTTTTATTTCCCAACTCCGAGGAATTTGAATCTCTTTTGTTTTCCACACACACAATTCTCATAGAATTTTAAATCAACATGCTTCAAACTTGGCAACAAATTTCTTGAGTGAAGAATCTGCATCCCCTTCTCACTTATATGCCCAAGCTTATGATGCCACAATGCTGTATCTTCTCCTTTAGGGGTTAAAGAATCAACAGAACTAGAAATACAATTGCATAAATACAATGTACCAACCTTTTCTCATTTTGCTATTACCAGGGTTCCTTTAGTGACCTTCCAGGTTTTATCTATAAAAGTAGTTACACAACCTTCACCTCCTAATTGCCTTGTTGAAATCAGATTTTTCTTCAGATCTGGAACATGACTTACCTCCTTCGATAGCCATTGATTTGAATTCTGTTATTTTATGAAAATTGTACTCATTCCAATGATTTTCTAGAGGTTATCTTCACCCAATCGAACCTATCCAAAATATCCTTGAACATAATCATGAAAATGTTTCTTATCCAGTGTGGCATGGAGTGAAGCCCCTGAATCTACTACCCAAGCATCAATAATATTTTCTAATGAAAGAATCAAAGCATCTTGCAACACATCACCTGTCACATTTTATTCATGATTATTTTGTTGTTGTGCGTCTCCTTCTTTTCCCTTCCGAGACTTGCAATCTTTCTTTAGGTGTCCTTTATTCTTGCATTTCTAGCATACTATCCTTGATTTGGACTTGGATTTGCCTTTCCTTGACTTACTGCGATATCCTGGCCTCTTTCCTATTTCCATTTTTCTTCCCCTAGTCTCTGCAGTCAAAGCATTACCTGATGTCTCACCGGAGATTTTCTGTTGCATTTCCTCGCTAAGGATTGCACCAAAAACATCATCAAACTTTAAAGTACTAGATCTAGAGATAGAGTTACTAATGGCCATAACTAAACTATTATAAATTTCTAGCAATGAGAACATAAATAACAGAGCCCTAACTTCATCATCAAAAGTTACCCCTACAGAACTTAATTGACTGGTAACTATATTAAATTCATTTAAATGATCAACAACAAATCCACCTTATGACATCTTCATATTAAATAAACGCTTCATAAGAAATACCTTATTTGAGGCCGAGGGTTTTTCATATAGTTTGGAAAATGCTAACATTAAACCCTTTGTTATCGTTTCCTTTGAAATATTAAAGGTTGTTGATGCCACTAGGCACAACCATATTGTTCCAAGTGCCTTTCTGTCGAGAATATCCCATTCTGTGTCTGTCATACTTGTCAACTTCTTTTCCTTTCCGCTCAATGGTTGGTACATATCTTTCTGGTACAAATAATCTTCCATCTACATCTTCCATAGCTGGTAGTTTTGGCCGTTAAATGTTTTGACCCTACACCTACCATATTCCGCCATTTCTCCCACTTGAACTAGGGACCCTTCTCTCCTATGAGTTTATCAGCCAAATAGACCTTGAGCTCTGATACCAATTGTTAGAAAATTATATAATACAGAGCAATGGAACACATAAAATATATTGCAGAAATATAAATACAAAAAACACATAAAACAAGAGAGACATAGATATACATGGTTCACGCAATTTGGGCTACGTCCACGAAGAAATAACCAGTTCTTCCTTTTTTATTATCCAACAAATTGAAGAGATACAACCTACAGTAGATCTATTGTAATTCCCTCTTTGCTCTCACACAATATCCTCTCCATTTCTCACTCATAATATAGATCTACATAGAAGAAATAAAATTCGCTCATATATAGCGAGGGGTTTCTTTCTAGGGCAAAAAAAACCCTAAATTAAACATAACTTCTTTTGTTGGATCTCTGCCTAATGAACGACCCAGATTGACTATGAAATTACAACATTTTACAAGGCAATTTTACATCTATTTTTAGCTTCGGGGGCGCTGCCCTTGATCTGGCCAGGGGCAGTCTTCTAAAGATTGCCATCGCCTCCCCTTGGACCCCCCTTGCAACGCAAATATTACGGGTAGCGTTGCCACCACATTTCAAACTAGGGTCCAATGCAATGATACATATGAATAAAGAGGATAATTAGGCTCCACAACCGACAAGGATTGCTTTGGAAAGCTCCAAGATATTTTATATATTGACACAATTTACATGTGATACTTTGATGCAATGGTATTTTCAACTTTTGCATATATTGTGTCTTATCATTACTATAATGATATTGAAAAGAATACACATCTATTATGAAAATCTCATTTTTGCAATTTTATTTTCAACTTTTGTATATATCGTGCGATATTATTACTGTTAAAAAAATACACATTTATTGTCCAAATATTTAATTTAAAAGAAAATGACATATTTTGGAGTTTTTTTGGAACGAGGTAATTTTTTTTTACTAAATTTTCATTTGTATTATTTAAATTGTGTTTTTATATATAGATTCAGATCTTTCAAAACCATGATACATTTGAAGAGTTCACACTTCAAACCGATTATTCCAATAATTAATAAAAAAATTAACAAGGAAATAAGTTAAAAAAAACCTACCAAACTTAAAACAGATAGATTACTCGAAAAAAAATGTATGCACCCAATTCAATATTGGGGTCTGGCATTGTAATAGGACTCACTTCACTAATAAGATTATACAAGTAAATACTTATGCCACAAATTATAAGGTACATAAATTAAATTAATATGAAAAAGCCAATACAACTAACTTATACCATGCTCGATTCTGCATTTTTCGTTGTTGTGGTGATGCTCCATCCTTCCTTTTTGAGCTCCTCCATTAGACCCTTCCATTTCCCCACTATGTACACTACTTCCACAAGTTTCCTTTCCTGTAGATCAAATGCCCATTTGTTTCCGCTCTCCATAAATGTAGGTCCCACTCTCTGCATGCAAACACCAAGAATGTCTACTAATGAGCTCTGTAATTCATCCAATAGATCCCTAAATTCACCAGATGTGTAATCTATACTATTGTAGAATTTGTAATAGCATTCCCTGCCACTACCTTCTTCCATTCCACAGAGTCTTCTCCATTTTGAATCACCTCAGCTTGATACTTACTCGCTTCTGCAAGATTATTGATTTCTTCAACTACCTATTACATAGTTGTGATATCTGTGGACTATCAAGGTATTGTTCTCAATGATTCAAATAGAATATCTGCAACTTTACTCAACAAGCTATCAGTTTCTTGATCAAAGTCATTAACCAAATCCACGAATTCAGATGCCTGAAAGTATGCTTTTAAAGATACTTCCACCTCAGCGGGAGATAGTTAGAATCTTGAAGGGTTCTAGTTGTTGTCACCAGTTGAGACACAATTCCTTAATCACTAGAGCCAAAGTGTTAGTTAGAGTATTAATGACAGCTATAGATAATAATGAGCACTAACTAAAATCAACATAGCTTAGCAAATTATCGATCGAAACAAATGATCTCAATTCAACATCTGATAGGTGATATGCACCCTTCAAAGAGAGGAAAATTAAGCAAGGCAAGCTTGTAGAAGAACAAGCAAAGGCAGCTTGTAGTAAACGATATGAAAAAGTGAGTCCAGACATGCCCAATTGCAGTACCTCTATATTATTTGTTAAACATTTTGCAATGAGCTTGGTAAGATCTTCCTCTATTATAACAGAGAGAACTAGAATGAAAATTTGTGTTAGAGACCCTGTAATGAATAATCCTAAGGTCAGAGGAGTCATTTTATGCAATGCACAAAAAAAGTATAGATTCCATTCTTGGCTGAATCAGGAATTCCTTCCCGTTTCTCAATATGTTCAACATGTTTGCACAACAGGTTTAAACATAAATGATATAGCCAAGGAGGTATAATTTGGATCACGAAGTCTTTGTCTTGGGAAGGCTTACATTCAGTAACTAAAGAAAAAAGGTTGTCATTGACAAAAATATTTTCTTGACGAGCATTGGGCTGGGACCTTTGTTGAGAATATGATGGTTCACCATTTTGAGGATTGAAATATGCCAAATATGAAGCCCGCCTTTAGGATGTCAAAAGAAACCTCTCTCTCGATGTAATTCTATTTTGATTGCGAGGAGGGCCATTCTCTTCAATTACATTTTGTTCAACAACATTAGCACTGGACATCATCTCCAATAGGATTAATATGAATTTTAGATGGAACAATTTCATTATTCTCTGTTAAGTCCATTTGATTAGAATATGCAGTTGCAGTAATTCCTTCTTCTGCATCATTGACTAATAGTTAAATCATGCATCACATAATTGGCATTTTTCATCGGTTCCTTGCTGAGCAAAGCCATGACATATATCACTTGCATTATTTGTTAGGTCCTCTTAGTTAGGTTTTCATATACTTCATGCTTGCCATTGATAAAGAAGAGGAACAAGAAACATTGATAAAAAGTCCCAAGTGTTGACCTTGTATGGGTTGGAATGAAGAAAATAGAAAGAGGATATTGGCTGGGCTAAACAGTGTTTGCCTTGCCAACTCCATATAGAAAACACCTTTCAATGTAATTATCCATATTAAATGGGCACACTAAAATATAAAATCAATGTAAACGACATTTACTTTGATAAATATAAGATGTTATGAAGTCATATTAACCATGAAAATGGTGAGAAAAGTATTGACATCATACTTTGGATTTATTTTAATGAGACTTTATCACATCCATATATAATATTATTCTCATTTTTAAAGGACATGGTATGAGGCTTCTCCATAATCTAATATCTAATTTTCACATGGCCTTCCTTTTATATTAGCACCTTCTAAAACAACCATTAATTCATTAAATTTTAAAGATTCTCTCCAAATTCATCCGGTAATGTTTGTAAATTTTTGGTAGGTTTCTCTTAATTATATTCTATATTTATTAGAAAACCTAAATGTTCCTCTCAATAATTTTTTTCCATGTTCCATTTTTTTTTTAATAATGTCCTCCCATCACTTCTACTTTCACGTTGACTAGATTCCAACATAGAATTTTCTAACTTAGGATTTTTAATAATTTTAATACGTATCATTGTCATTGATACAATTTTGACTTACATTTAAAATCATTATCTTAAATTAATAACTTTTAGATACTTCATTTCCCTTGTGGTAGGCATTATAGTTAAATTAAAAATATTCTAATCATATCATCAACAACACATTCTTATGTGAATTTGCACAGAAAGAGGATGTGTATATAATACACTTTCTTTAGACTTTGAAGAAATTTCAATAGAATCATTATGTTTTTTATCTATTAACAACTTGGTAAGGATTAGATATGGATGCAAACAAGTTTCTAGGCTCATATTGTTTCATGACCAATTTTTTCTGGGCTTACTATCCCATCATTGAGGAGAAAATTTGGGAAGCTATGGATGAATCAAGAGAAATTTTCAATTCCAAGCTACTCCAACCTTTCAACTCTACTTTCTTAGTTCTCATTATAAAATTCAAGAAATAAACATGGAAAATAAGGATAGAACTATTTCCTTATGTAGCTCTTTTAACAAAATCATTGATAAGTTTATTGCCACTTAGTTATAACCCATTCTCAAAACCTTCATCTCACTTGAACAATGAGGTTTCCTGGAAGGCTACCAAATTATTGATGGTATCATCCTATATCATGAGGTTATATCGATGAACATAGACATTTCTAAAGCATATGAGCATTTATACTAACATTTCCTAACACAAAAGCTTTAGGCATTCAACTTTAGATATGAATAGATCACTTTGATCAATAATTTGGTTTCTTTGATCACTGTGGTCACTTTCTTCTATATGCTTGTCAATGGATCTCATTCAAACCCTTCAATCCATCTAGAGGAATCAAATAAGATGTTAGAGAAGTGTTGACATTGGTGTCAAATAGTTTTTTCATTCATGTCAAAGGTGGTTAGTTATAATTCAGTCCTTGCTATTTTTGGTGTTATTGATAAGTTTCTACTTAGCTAAGGTCAAGGATGGAGCATATGGTTGGAAGAATTTTTAACTACATAAGATCAAATCATATGTTCCTATGAAGTTCTTAGATGAATATCATTTATAAAGACCTTTCCAAAAATATATGGCACTTTGCAAACAACTTAGGAAGCAAAAGTTATGGCAGTTTAAGGTTTGGCAGAGTTCTAAATTTTAGGGCTCCACTTGTACCTGACAATGCTCAATACCAACCACGTGTCACAGGTGATGTGGTATAGGTGAAATCATCATCAATATGATGTTAGGAATCTAAGGGTGTGGTTCTCCAATGGATAAGGTTCATGGCTTCGTAGTGGACATGGTTCGAGAAATTTGGTACTAGAATTTAAATTTAGTGCTCACAAAATTTTGGCATTCAAAAATTTTGGAATTTTGTCAATTTTTTTTTTTTTTCCTAAGTTAGAAGATCGCTAAACTATAGCCCAGACACTAGAGTTGGAACTAACATAGTCTGTTAAACTAAAAAACAGAAAATGGCATAATGTTATTTTTACGGAGATCATGATGTTAACAAACATATAAAAGAAAAAAGAAAAAAGGAAAAAATATTGTGTTAATAGTAAGAGAAAACATTGGATTAAATAAATTGAAACAATAACATGGACAACAATTAAACCCAAAAAAAAATTAAAACATGTTGTTAAACTGCAAATCAATACAATGTGCATGAACAAAATGAAGTATCGGTCCAACCAAGTCAAACTAAAAATAGACCTTGAAGTTGAAATAAAAATGAATAGTTAGTTTTGAACTAAAGAAAAGATAGAGATAGAGATTAAATTAACTATTTGATTAATTAAAGAACATAGAGAATGGAAAAATATTTTTTCCCATGAAAACTATGAATAAATTTGGTAACTAATTCAACAACAAGAGAACAAAGAGATTAAGGAAAGAAAACAAGAGTTATTTGAAAAATTGAGTTGAAGTTAAACTATATGTTAATACTAAATTTAGTAGCTCTAATTTTTTTATAAGAAATGACTTGTTATGAGCACAAGAGAATGAGTAGGTTACAGAGAATGCAATGGTGATTGTGGTGATTTTTGTGAGCAAAGAAAGAGAATTATTATGTGTAAGGTCCTGTTGATTTGAGTTTGAAATGAATAAAAGAGGGTTCTACAAGGTTCAAAATGTTGGTGCCTTCATACCCATATTTGTTGCTTTCTTCAAGTAGGTGCCCAAGAAACAATAAAGGGAGTTGCTTCCAACAAAACAAATCAAGGGTTAGTGCTCCTTTTAGTTGGTGTTGATAAATCAGGGAGTGGTTGCTTCCTTCTAGTTGGTTCTAGAAAACATATTGTAACAACAAGTTGAAGCTTTCCTTTGCAAAAGGAATCAAGAAGAATATTGATGGTACATCGAGTGTCTTATATGTTACATATGTGTATGCTAAATTATAGTGTTATTGTGTGATTCATGTGTATATTTATGACACTACTTACAAAAATTATTGTTAAATAAAATGGAAAGTATAAATTGGCAATAGTTGTTTAATTTGGTAATAATACTTATTCACCCCCCTCCCTCAGTATTATCTTGGTTTCTAACAATTGGTATTA
>APFE030401908.1:141726-152851 GCA_000404065.3 Pinus taeda | reverse complement strand
GAATGAAAATTTACATAAGCTTCTCTCATGCACGGTTAACCTACAAATGACCCTCCATGCGCTTTAAATAGAATTCATGGATCAATCGGGTGTCAAGCCACGAATCAAGTGTCAGTAATACCGAGGAGAGAATGAACCGTCAGATCACTACATATCGTGACCGTCGGATTGTAAGTTACAAATGTACATGTTAAAGAAACACACTTTACCTAACTCTATACTAGACCAAGTTATACTTAGCTATTCCTACGTGTCGGAATATCCTAACAGAAGTCCACATTAAAACCATCCGAGATTGGTGCTTTTCCATTCTGCATGTCTTTGAGGACCTCGCTAACCTCCTCTTCAGTTACTGGTCTATTTAGATTGATATTGTCCTCTCTGGACACCAGCTTAGGGATATGCCTAGTAATTTCCTTTATTGAGCGTTCCCTATCTGGATTGTTTTCTCGGGTGATGTTTTGGAAGTACTAGACAAGCACAGCTGAATGTCCTTATGTATGATATGAAGCTCCCCATTCTCATCCTTTATCGCCGAGATTCTGTTGAATTCTCTATTACCCATAGTGGATCTATGGAAAAATCTTGTATTACGCTCTCCTTCTTTTAACCATTGAACTCTAAACTTTTGCCTCCAAAATATTTCCTCTTGTTTGAATAGGTTCTCCCTTTCATGATGAAGTTTATCAGTCTGATCACTTTTGTTTTTGTCAAAGCCATCTTTGATTAGTGCCTGATTAAGTTCTTGAATTTTGCTTTCCACCAGCTTTTTGTCACAACAAATGTTGCTGAAATCTTTCTTATTCCATTCTTTGAGTCTGTCCTTAATGTGCTTTAGTCTTTTATCAAGGAGGTACATTTTTGAACCTTGGAATTGCAAGTCTTCAAACCACCATTTTTTGATGTTCCTAAAGAAATCTGGGTGGGAGAGCTAGATATTCTCGAATCTAAAGGGTCTATTCCTGGGAGAATCCAAACCCTTGATTTCCAATTGAATTGGCCAGTGATTGGAGCCTCCAAAGGGAAGAAATCTTGCTATTATTTCTTTGTCTATAAGTATAATCTCCTCTAATGTCATAAACTTGTCTAACTTAGAGGCTACTGGGTTGCCCCTCCTCTTTGTTGTTCCAAGTAAAAAAGCCATTGCTTGAATCCGAGTCAACCATTCTCATATTGTTTGTGAACGATTGGAATGCTAATGTGTCTTTGTGTAGCAGTCTGGTGCCTCCTATCTTTTTCGAAAGGGATTTGATCATATTAAAATCCCCACCCATGATCCAATGAATACTAGCCTTTATGTTCCTGAGATCAATGAGGGATTCTAGTAGTCTGAGTTTATCATCTATTCTTTGAGGGCCATAGACATTAGTGACTAGGAAGTTTTTTGAAACCCCCACTGGTTGAATGAGTACGAAGAAGTAATTCCTAGATGCCTATGCATCTATTACACTGATTTTTTGGGGGTTCCAAAGAGTGAGAATGCCCCAAGCTGTATTCTCTACTTTAACTTCTAGAAACTCATATCTATTGAGCCATTTTCTATGGATTAGTTTTATTTTCTGAATGGAACATTTCGTTTCCTGGATGAAGATCATATCTGACAAAACTTGTTTCATTCTAAAACTAAGCATTCTTTGCTTTCTTTTACTACCTAGACCTCTTATATTCCAAGATGCAAACTTCATGGTTAAAGATTTGTGAAGGAGTAACTGGTTAGGTCTTTCATATTACCCAAATCAATCATCAGCTTTCCACATTCCATTAGGAGCTCCTTCTACTTTTTTCTTCCCCTCTTCTTTCCTGCATTTCTAGTTGCTAATCCTGTAGTTGATTTCATCATTTTCACACCTCTACACTCCTGCTTATCAATGATTTTTCCTTTGTCTGACCCCTTTCCTGAGTTTTCCATAAAAACAACTACTGTATTCTGTTACATTCTTCTTGAGGTAATGAATCTAATCCCACCGTGGTTCCCTGTTTCAAGAATCCTTCCAGATCTAGGTACTGTTTATCTAGAATTTCCCGAAGTTCATGATTCTCCAGATCTGTTTCACTCTGGGTCATTTCCTGATCCATCTCTAGTACTATTTCATTCATTATGGTTTCTCTCTTATTATCAGTGTTTTGTGTTGGGTTTTAGTTTTCCTCCTTCTCCTTTTCATTAGGGCCTTCCTCCATAGATTGATCTTCTTTTGGCATTTCTTCCATCTCTTCTAGTGCTTGGAACTTATTCAAACTGATATTTTGCCCCTCATTTTGTTGTTTCTTTGGTTCTTTTTTGCCTCCTTTTTTCCCCTACTTGTCACTTTCTGAAGCTTTTGGTATCCTTCATTGTATTCAGTTTGCTTTTGTTTTCTGCTTTATTGAGAGGGCAGTCTCTGATCAAGTGTCCATGTTGGTGGCATTTCCAGCATCTAAACGGAATATGCTCATAGTCCACCGTTTTCACCCATTCCTCATCAAAAACTTCTAGGATGACTTCGTCCGGAAGAGCTCCTAATAGATCCATTTCCACACAAATTCTTGCATAGGAAGTATATTTTCCTCTTCTCGTGGCTTCCGAAGCTTTGATAAAATGACCTAGTTTGTTGTCTATGGCCACAAGTGATTCATTTTACCAATAATCCAAAGGTAGAAAATAGAGCCTTACCCAGACCGGCACCATAATGAAAGTCTCCTGCTCTGGAACATAGTTCATCATCCAAGGCCGCATACAGAGACCCACTGCTACAAAGAAGTAGGGATTCGAATATTCTATCTTTATCTTTGATATTTCTAAACACTACGGTGAAAAATCCCTTTGAACCAAGATGGAGATCGATGCTACCTTTGGGTTTCCAGTGATACTTTAACCATGTCTGCAAAGCCTTTTCAGTGGGCCATAATCCCATAATCTACATATTATGGCATAGGTCCCCATATGTTCCCTGTGCTCTTGTAGTGAAGGATTATTTAACACTACTCTAGGAATGATTTCCATTTTGGGTCTACAAGGTGCCTTTTGTCTTTTTTCCCTTATTCCCTAGTTTGTGTCTTCTTCCTCCTTGTCCTTTGTGCTATTATTTTCCTTGGACTTGGCCCCATCTGTCTCCTTATCACTATTTTTATTTTCTTGCTCCTCCGTTCCTTTGACATTTCTCAGATGTGACTTGCCTCTGTTGTTCACTGCATCTTTCTAGGAGGGAGTGGAGCTCCCTCCTCTGCGACCCTCCATTAGGGTCGAACTCAGAAACTCTTAGAAACCTTGCCCGCCTTCCGTTCCGTCGCTCTGCTCTGCTCCGCCGAAAGCAACCAATCTTGAAATCACTTCAACTACTTTTTTACTTTCATCTTCACTTGAATGATGAATAAAGCTTTGCAAGGATTCCATAAATTTTTCCAAATGTCCTTTCACTCTCAAGGAAAAATATATATATGAAAGCATGTAATATTCCAAGAAATGGATATGATAGTAGTAATGGAGGAGTTACAATTCCTTTGCTTCTCTCTTAGATCGTTTTGAATGCTACAAGTGTGAAAATAATGGGCACAAAGCAACTACATGTAAACTTAGAAAGGATAGAGCTCCTTCTCAGAACAATGCAATGAGAGGCATATATTGTGTTAAGGATCACCAAGGATAACTTCGCATCAACAATAAGAGAAGCATGTCAAAAGGAGCAAGAAATCATCTAATACCTGAGATTTATCTCAAAGAAACTCGGAGGAAAATTAACATATTTGATTTTGATATTCCTGTGGTAGATCTCTCTAAAAGTATTAGCCACATTAATGATAGCCCTCAAGCAGGCAAAAGTATTAGCATTCCAATTAGTCCTCCATCATAGAATAAGAAAAAAATGCACACAAAGAAAGAGGAACTAACGAAAATATGCAGTTTAGCTCTATTTGGTAACAAGATGAATGATGTGGTACAAATGCTCAGGTTGTTGCAGTAAGTTACTCAGATTCTTAAGACAAGTTGTACAAAAGGAAAAACTTACTCAACACAGGCTATCAAAATATGGTTATGCCCCTATCATGACTCAATGCACCAAGGTATATAAGAAAAGGGAAGATAATCTAAGTAGGGGTAGAAGATCCATTATCCCTCTTCATTGAAATCAAGAGGATGGATTCAAGTGAATCCAAAGATGTTAGATGCAAGGATCAGGAAAAAAAATCTAAAGAAATTCATCTAAATGTATGAGGTCAGTTGTACCCACTTGAAATTACTTAGATGAATACATTTAATTCCATATAACAACTTTGTAGGAGAGAAAACAACCAAGATAGTCTCATGGGTTTATATATTAACATATCGAGTAACATGAAGAAGGCAATAATTAATGAAGATTAGTTGTAGTAGAAGAGAACTGTGCACTCAAGAAAAAGTAAAGAAAAAGGGTATCAAGCGATGTTAAGGTAAGATGTATGAAAGGAAGAGAAAAAGTGCATTGTGTGCCTAAATGAGACTTACATCAACAAGAATTAGTATCTTTTGGCTCATTGGTACAATAAGAATAGATTTTTCACCTCTCAAATCTATATCTATCTTCTCCATAATGAAAGAAGGAAATTATCCAAGTAAAAAAAGGGAAAGCTGAACCAAAAAGATCAACCAAGAAGGAGCTGACAAGTCCACATGAACATCATAAACACATGGGGAGATTAGTTGCAAGGAGAGTATATAAATTCTTTTCCATTGATGTCAAAGGGGGGGAGTATGAGTAAACATTGATATGAAAATGTTCATAAGGTGAAGCAAATGGAGGAATAAACTAGTTAAATAAAGTTGCAATCAATGATCAACAATGTTTGGTAATGTTTCCATCAATGAAAAAGGGGGCAATTATTAGAAAAGTGTTATCATTGGTGTCAATGAGTGTTTTCAATGATGTCAAAGGTGGTGAATGATTTTTCAATCCTTGCTATTTAGTGGTGTTATTTGTAAGTTATTTCATAGCTAAGGTCAAAGATGGAGCATATATTTGGAGGCATTTTAGCTACATAAGATCAACCTAGATGTTCCTATAAATTATTAGATGGATAGCCCTCAAAAATACATTTCCAATGGTGCATGCCACTCTACAAAACACCTTAGGGATCAACATTTATGGCAATTTAATGTTTTCCAAGGTTCCAAAGTTCATGGTTCCACTTGGACCTACTAGTGTGCCATACTAATGTCAACATCAAGATGACCTCGAATAGATAAGGGCATCGTTCCAAAGTGGACAATGTTCTAGAAATTTTGCATTGGCATTTAAATTTGGTGCTCACAAAAATTTGGCACTCATGAAATTTGGGAGAGAAATTTGGTGTTTTGTCAAAATTGTCATTTTTCCAAAGTTATAAGATTGCTAAATTGTATCCCAAACACCAAAAATTGGATTTAAAATGGACTAATAAACTGAAAAACAGAAAAATCTAGAATATTATTTTTATAGAGAACTTGATGTTTATAGGAAGATAAACAAAAAAGATAAAAAAGGAAAATATTGTTGTTAAAACAAGAGAAAACAAAGATAAAGAAATTGAAACAATAATATGGGAAATAGTTAAGCATAAAAATAAAATAAAAAAAATTGTTAACCTTAAAATCAATACAACATGCATTAACAAAATGAAGTATCATTCCAACCGTGTTAAACTAAAAATAAATACTGAAGGTGAAATAAATATGAACACTTAGCTCAAGCTAAAGAAAATACAAAGATTCAAGTAATTGTTTAATCAATTAAAGAACATAGAGAATGGAAAAATAATTATTCACATGCAAACTGTGAATAAATTTGATAAATGATTGAACAAAGGAGATTAAAGAAAGAAAACAATAGTTATTTGAAAAATAGTGTTGAAGTTAAGCTAAATTTTAATAATAAAATTAGCAGCTCTAAATTCTTTATAAGAAACAACTTAATATGAGCACAAGAGAATGAGCAAATTGTAGAGAATACATTAGTGACTGTGGTGATTTTGTGAGCATAGAAAGAGAATTATTAGGTGTAAGGACCTGCCAATTTGAGTTTTAAAATGAATTAAAGAGGGATATGCAAAGTTTAGTAGGTTGGTGCCTACATACTAGGGAGTCAGTGCTTCCTTTAGGTGGGTGCCTAAGAAACAATAAAGGGAGTTGGTGCTTCCTTCTGGTTGGTGCCAACAAAAAAAATCAAGGATTTTCTCTCCTGTCAATTGGTGTTGATAAGTTAGGGAGTGGTTTCTTCCTTCTAGTTGGTGCTAGAAAACATATTGTAACAACAAGTTGAAGATTGCCTTTGCAAAAGGAATCAAGGAAAGGATTGATGGTATATGAAGTTTATTATATATTTCATATGTGTATGTTAAATTATAGTGTTGTTTTGTGATTCGTGTTTTGATTTATGATGCTACTTACATCAATTATTGCTAATTAAATTGGAAAGTATAAATTGGAAATATTTGTTTATTTTGGTCATAATATTGATTCACCCCCCTATGATTATTATCCTAGTTTCTAATATAATATTATTCTCTCTCACCCTTAATCTATATCATCACTACTAAATTTGTTGTAGATTTATCAAAAAATAAATCTAGGAGAGTCGAATCCAAGGTTTATTCCCATTTTCCTAAACTTACTCCATTATCTCACCTCCAATCTGTGGATGACAATTTTTTTATGGCGAAACCTTTAGTGCAAGAATCTAAAGCTTTTAATACTTCTTTAGATTTATTCATGAAATCCTTAGGGGTGGTAATTAAATAGGATATATCATAAATTTTATTTTTCAATTTTGTTATTTCTATCTAAAAATATATTAATCTAATTGTTTGGTTTTAGTGAGCCTCCATTCCCTTCGAGTATTTGGGAGTCCCCTTCAGGATAATCTCTTAGGAATCGATCTTGCAACGAACTACTCACTATGTTGGATTCCAAGTTTTATATTTGGACCTTTCTCTTATTCTTTTGGGGCGCATATTCCCCATAAAGTATATTTTAAATGCTACGCCATTGTATTTCATTATGTGTTATAAGTAGTTATGAATTTCATTAAAAAAATAGTAATATTAAATGATATTTTATATGTGTATTATAGCATGATTTTTCACCCATACACATTCTTTGTCCTAAGATACCATTCCTTAAATTTTGCAAATGTCAATCTTCCCCATAACTCTTCAAAAAATCATTTTTGGGTTCATGTACTATTGATGTGGGTTATGATCATCCTAGTCAACAAGGGAGAAATTAACCATACTAGAGCTCTTTAATAGTCCTATTTGTTTGGTGTGATTTCCCTCAAGGGGTTATAGGCAGTTACGTTCATATTCCTCCTCTTGCAAGAAAAACCTAAGGAAAGCTAATCTATCTATACTATATATATATTATATATATATAATAATATTATATTTTATATATATATTATTATATATATATATATTTATATATATATATAATTATATTATATATAATATATATATATTATATATTAATATATATATATATACATGTGCCTAAACTATTATTCAATATATCTAACTACAAGTTAATGAACTAAATACAATATACAAATTAATAAGTGATAAATAAAAATAAATCAATAATTGTAAGATAAGAATACTATTTAGACAAGAACAAAAAAACATGAATTAAATAATGTTAGCACTATCAAAATCTGTACAACTAACTATAATACATAACAATAAAAATCATAACTGAAATGTAACTGGTACAAAAGAAAGAAAAAAAATCTCTTCCAAATTGGATCATTATATTGCTTTTCATCCATCTCGATGCATTTGGAGTGGGAAAAGTGGAGGAATTAGCTCACAGGAGCATTTTTACCGACGGGATCTAGTTTGGTGAAACAATGTCTGAAACCTTCCGGGAGCATTTTGAAGCATCAAACGATGTTTTTTGGGGTAAAAATTGGCCCTTTTGCACAATACATTTTTATATTATTTTACATACATATATATTTCCAACAAGGCTAGAAGCATGTAAATCAGAGACTGTATGCAAAGTTATGCCACTCAGAAGTTGAACTTCCTGTTTTCACACCTATAGTTCATGAGGATGTCATGTCATCCCCCATTATTTCTGGAAAAAGGGATAGCCATGTGTTTGTGATGTTACAATACTCTAGAAGAGTCTATATTTTAACTTTAGTTAAGAGTTGATGTATTAAACATTAACCACTAGTACACTATTAGGTTCTGTTCTATCTAGGTCACTAGGAGGAAGAGACATTGTGTTCTTTCAAGATAATTTTGTTCCATAGTTGAGAAAATATAGCTAGGAGATAAAGGACATAGAGCACATAGAGAGGATTTGTGCACTATAGTAGCCCACGGGCCACATGCATTAATTCTTTGAGCTTGCAGCCATATTTCCAGACATAGAAAGAGAGCGAAGTGGCCTCACCTTCCAGCTGGGTTTTCTCCTGAAAAGGTTCCCAAAAGAAAATATCTTGTGTCTTGTGTGTGTGTATGCTTATTTTGTTGTTCTCTACTTTTTTGCATAATTTCCATTCACATACATGTACTAATTATAGTTAAATCCACAAATCATAAAGTTTAAGAAACCTTTAATAATGTAGAATTTTCAGAGTTTTAATATATTATTATTAGATCTGCTATGACGAACTGTCAAATGGAATATCCACGAAAATTTATTGATCATATCTATAGAAAGGATAAAATAAAAACTCTAATTTTAATTTATATATAAACTTGTAAATTAAAATTAAAACTGAGAAATATAATCCTCAGTGCAAAAGAAAAGACATATAATTGTTACTATTAAACACAACCATGGAGAAGACAAGAGATGAGATAGAACATTGATTCATTTATTACTTACAATAATGTACATTTATGCATTTCATTGTGACCCTTGGTCTTTAGATACCAGGTGGTCTCTTGGAATCTGGTGACTGTTCACATTCCACACCAACCCTTACTAGATTAGGTGTCCAAAATTCACCCCCTTAATCCGAAGGAGTATATACGAGTCCAAGAAGATATATCGAATAAAAAAATGAAATAATGCATTAAAATAATAAGCCGAATGTGTTCTCTAACATTATGGCATAAGGTGGAAGACCTCAATGTCTCAATCGACGGTAGTTTAAGGATGACCACCAACACTAGAACGCTTAGTGAAATTCCCGAAACTCTTCCAAATATGGAAAGAAGGTGAATTCTTCTACTAGAGGAAGTGATTATTAATGCTTTGAAGAGATAGACCTTCACCTGGAAAAGAGAGGTCTTCAACCTATGGTGGTTTAAGGAAGGTCACCAACCAATGGAATGCTTAGTGTGATTCCTAGAACTCTTCAAAATCTAGAAAGAAGTTGAAGGATTATGTTAGAGGAAGTGCTCCTATAAATTTAGAGAGGGATACATTCAACCTAAAAAAGGGAGGTCTACAACCTATGGTGATTTAAGGAAGACCACCAAACAAAGGTATGCTTATGGGCTTCCCTGTATCTGACTAAAACTCTGAATCTGTTTATGGTTGTCTCTTATTGTAGGCTCAGGCATCACGTTCAACTTGTGACTCAGACTCTCTTAATGCATCTTTGAAACTTGTATATGACCATAACTTTCCCCTCGTCAAACACAAGGTAAGAATATGAAGAGATATCATTTGCAAGAATTTTCAATATTCGAGAGAAAATCCTATTATATCAGTAAAATATATTCTTAGTTGTTGAATCCCATTGCCAAGAAGTGATCCATCTAAGGTGAATATTTGTTCTTGCAAGAGGTTTGTTTTTGAAACATATTTTATTGACCACAATGCTTGCATGGGTGAAGAATAAAAAAGTGATCTTTCATATGGCCAACTTAGTCACAATGTTGGAATTTCACAATCTGTTGTGAATGTGGAGGAGAAGAATCTAGAATAGGTGAAGGTGGATTGTCATGAAGAAATCCAACACTTTGAAATTTGATGGGCTTTGAGTAATATGGAATATGAAATGACACCTTCTTATCATATCCAATACCTGTTTTGGACTTGTTGCTGACAAGCTCTTCCCAAGGTTTGAAGATGGGCCTGGGAAGTGTAGGCTGAATTTCTGCATTTACATGCAAAACTGATCCTGGAATTGACGCTTGATGTGGATCAACCTCAACTTTACTGACTTGATCACTTGTTGGATGTTGATGGGTTTTTGTTTCAAAGTCAAATAAAGGGTTGTTCTGAATAATAACTAGTTTAGAATGATGTCTTTTATGTTGTAACTCATCTTGCTGAAGTTGTGATTCAAGCTACAAAAAATCTATCTTTTCTTGTGCATTATGAATATAGGTATGAATGTCAAAGAGAGTGCCTTTGTTGATGTTTACAATCCCATCAATAATGGAATGTATTAAAGTATTCAAAAAATTTATTGCATCATTAATCCTAGCCATTTTCTCCAATCTTATAATCAATACCTTAGGCTAGAAATCACACAAAATTTGTTGGACTATAGCTACAACTTACAACCCTTTAAATGTCGTTGCACAAACTCTGCAATGAATATGGGTAAACATCACGAATATGCCACTAAATTCAACACATCAACCCAATCGACTAATACATACATTTGAATTGAATCAACTCAATGCATATGACATCATCAAGCACAGTACATCAACTAACCAATGCATATGCCGTAATTTTAAAAAATGGAGGGATATGCCAACACATATAATAACTTCAATGCAAGATTAAACTTCTCCACAAGCATTTAATATCAATGCACACCCATCACAAATTGAATACACAAAGCTCCACACTTACCGCACCATCATATATCATGTCCCAATACACTTATCTAACATTGAACACATATAACACTATGCCAAGATAACAACCTATAACACTATACAACAACACATAAAATGCTATTCAAAGTTGCTAGGAGGTTCAATCAATGTAACATCGTAGTTCAATGGAGCATCTATATGCTATGAAATTCAAACGCTACAAACTAGTTGCAACGCAGTTATACATATCATTCAAAGCATTGTAGGTTTCAGGGGTTCATGATCTAGGTGGATATTGGTGGCCACCTACCAAGTCCATCTGGACCCCCATCATTGTTTCTCTCGGCATTTTCAGTTTCCTTAATTGTAGCACAACTTACTATTTTTAGCAGTTTTTCGGGTC
>APFE030401908.1:117405-136513 GCA_000404065.3 Pinus taeda | reverse complement strand
GTCCTGAACTTCCAGAGCTGTTTTGAGGCCCTAAACGACGTTTTTTGGGAAATATGGGGGCAACATGGGTCCATGGATCAATGTTTCCCTTCCCGAAGTGGTAGTTCTCGGATAGATCTTTCTAACGAGCTATCGTACACGTCAAACGGAGATCATATGCCAAAGTTACGACCCCGGGAAATTAATGTACCAATTTACCCAAACGGGGCCCACAATTTGGCGTTTCATCTTCTAGGGTTAGGTTTTGGGATGTGAATGGTTTTTCATTGTTTCTCAACAATAAATAGGCCTCCGAGCCTCATTGTAACATAGTTTAGAGGCATGTAGTCACCACATCTCTTCTCAGAGATAAGCTACCATCGCCCTAGCTGGTTTATTTCCATATCTGGTTGTAAGCATATTTCGGTATTTTCCATTCATGAAATGAAGCATTGTTTCTGCTGCATCTTTGTGTATATGGTTATCTCTGTATTTTTTTGCGTTCCTGTTTAAATCCGGATCAGTTCAACGTAACAGAGAGCGCACATATTAAAATACACAACTTTAACCAAAAATTCAACGTCGACTTACAAATCTCCACCAACATATGTAGAACACATCAATGTATTCCATGCTCTCTATCAAGTTTTAACAACATGGACAATAACACTCAACACACATATAAAGTCAACAAAGGACCAATGCCAAACTCAATTTATTGCTCAAATCAACCACATGAGTTGCTGGTATTAGGCACAAACTTCAATAGAGAGAGTAATATATATTCAATGCAGATAACATATATACTCACATATAAACCATCAATAGAGGTATATGAATGGAATAACTCACATATGATGAGTTTTTAATCAACACACAAACATGGAGATGATCCAAGCATTGCAATCAACAGATTTTAATACATCTCCAAGAGCTCGAGCCCAACACACTTATAATTTCAATTATTCTCCGACTCACTGCTCCGAATATGCTGACATAGTCATTATTCAACTCAAACACTATGTATGTATCTTCAAATTCAAACCCATAACACACCACTGCATCACAACACATATTCAACGTAAAAGCTCATATTTCAACCAACATAGATGGATATACACAGGCCATACACATTACAAGTGTGAATAAATATCCCATGCCTCAAAGATAAAACATGATAATAATATTAGAACCTTCATTGTCCTAAGAGAGAGAAAATAATGCATGCATGGAAAATGTGAATACTAGAGTGAGTTATTTCAGGCATACTCCATCTGGAACATATCGAAAATAAAAGGAAATAACTCTTATGACCACTAAGAAAACAAAACTAGTTCATCTTCTTGCGAGGGGCAAATGAGATATCAAGGAAAAGAAAGTGACTATCCATCATGAAACAATAGAGTGTTAGAGTCATTAAATCACATTTCATTACCAAATTCCAACACCTATTCACTTTCCTTCTGGAGCTCAACAATGCATGATCCCTACCATTTTTCGAGATTTCTAAACTTGACTTGAGTACATTACCACTTGATAATTTCAATCAAAAGATGGATGGATGGATCCCTGTATCAGATACTCAAAATAAACACATACATAATGATGAAATCGACATGGTAATTTACTATTTAATATTCGAGTATTAGGTGTCGATTGAGGAAATATTGTTGGTAATCACCACCAGTAGAATATGGGAATAGAGTATGATGTCTAGAGCTTGTATAATGGATTTTCTAGAGTTCACACTGCTCTCTGTGAATTTATCTATTAATATCAGGTGTTATAATTGTCGCAACCACTCAAATGAAATGAACAGTAGAAATGAGTGTGCATAAATGGAATGAGACTGCGACGTTACACTATCTCGTTGAATGATAGGGTAGAAATACATAATTGAGGCCAAGAGAAATTACAGAGCATCGACAAGATAGGACAACCAAAAAAAATTCCCTAAGAATATGAGCAATATGTTATTATGATTGGCAGACTAGTGTATAGAGAATGGCCAGAAAACTAGTGGCTCAGATTTGAGCAGGGTAGGAGTACGCCTGCTCTTATACCATGTTAAACACAACCATGGAGAAGACAAGAGATAAGATAGAAATTTTATTACCTTTATTACTCACTAATTTACATTTATACATTTCCTTGTGACCCTTGGTCTTCACATACCAAGTGGTCTCTTGGACTCCGATGACTGTTCACATTCCACACCAACCCTTAGCGAATTAGGTGTCCAACAGTTACAATGCAAACCTCTTATATTTTGAATAGATGCAAATCAATTTGTACCTATTCCAATGATTAAAATTAAGAATAGATGCAAAGTAAACTAAATGATGTCGTCTATTGTTTGGTTGAGAAGTAGAGGACTAATGTGATAATATCATAAAAGAAAGATTTATCCAATCCATTGTTTATGAATAAAACCGATAAACAGATAATTGAAATACATTTCTAAAGGCTGAAGTTACCAAAACAAATTAACTCAATTCATATGCTGAAAATGACATAATATGAGTTCTAAATCATTGGGATAAAACACATAAACTTAGGCTAGATATGCGTCCAGATTAATAATTCGCCTTAGGATATAAGTCACTTGAGACTATATTCATCAAATAAAAACAAATATGAATTGAACTAATATCTAGGACAGAAAAGAATTGAAATTACTATTAACTGCTTGTAGAATAAAAACATACAAATAATAATTACTATTTGTTGAATATTGTGGAATCAAATTACACAAAATGGTAATAGACCATAAATAATAAGGACTACGAAACAATTTAAATCACAATAAGTCATCAACTTGATAAAACCAAGTTTTTATACTCAGAGTATAATTCAAAAATATCCATAGTAACATGTAAGTTTTAAAAACATTTCTTCTCGAGTGTCTCTCCTAAAATCATAAGGATCCCTCCCTTTAGCTTTAAAAACATGGGGTTTATATATCAATTGTTCCACTAACTACGACTAAAAATAAACTGATAATCCCAGATGAAGAAACCTTTCGAGGATATTCAAGGATAACTCAATATTTTGCTATAAATAGAAGGGTTTTCCATTCATTATTCACCTTTGATTTTTTTCATTGTTCAACTCACTATTGTAACTCTAATTATTTTCATTGTCACACACCATATTTTTGCTCGGTTTACACATTATAGAGGAGAGAGACTCTACACAAGCTGAAGATGTTCTTGGCTATCCTCAAACATCTTCAGCTTATGTAGAGCCTCTCTCCTCTATAATGTGTAAACCCAACAAAAGTATGGTTTGCGACAATAAAATAATAAGAGTTATAACAGTGAGTGCAACAATGAAATAATAAGAGTTACAATATTGAGTGCAACAATGAAAAAAATCAAAAGTGAATAATGAATGGAAAACCCTTATATTTATAACAAAATATTAGTTATCCTCGAATAATAAGCAATAATAAAATATTATTAACCCCATTCTTGGAATAACCACTTGGGATATTTTATTATATTTGGTTAGGAGGGAAAAAGTATTTAAAGTTTTATTTAGAAATAATAAATAAATAAATGATTTATTTATTATCTCAAGGAATTGGTTAAGGAATAATAAACAAATAATGATTATTTAATTATTCCTAAGGGATTTAGTCAAACATGACAAGGAATAATAATTAATTAGTGATTAATTAATTATTACTAGAGAAAAATAAGATAATTAATAATTTATTTGTTGATTTTTCATGATTGGGTCAAATATGACAAGGAATAATAATTGAACAATGGTTTAATTAATTATTCCTAGAAGAAATCAAATAAATAGTGATTTATTTAATTATTATTCATGGGTTTAACTATAAATTACTTAACAAAGGTGGTTTATTAAGTAATTTCTCACAATGAAAGCAATTTTACTATGGTAAAATTGGCTTTACATGGCGTACTTTGATCCATCTAGTAAATTAGGCTAGATGATCAATTTTTTGGTGATAACAATATACCACCCACATACTCTAATACCAATCTTCAACCTATAACTTGAAACCCCAAAACATCATAATTCATGACTGCAGGTTGAGAATTTTTGATTGAAATATCTCTAAACATAGGAATACAAGGTCATAACCCTTAGTCAATTTTCAGATCATTATATTAAATCAAGTCTAATACCATAGGTCGAAGTATAGTAGAAGTAACACATGGAAAATAGACCACTGAAATATTAATTGAACACATATTTAGTACACGGTTTAACATTCCAGTAAATGATAACCATACATAAACCTTTCCAAATGTAGGTATTAAGGCACATGCATGTTCCATTAAACATAAGAAGTGTAATGTTAGAGAAACATAAAAATATGAAAATTCAAATAAGATAGGGTTGCTACAGAATGAAAATTTTCTAGCAGCCTTATTTCATTTTGTAGCAACTATATTCACTAACAATTATATGAAATGTAAACTCATAACCCTTGAATAACTCGTTGGAGATGAGATAAAAGACATGGTTTTCCCTTTTATACTAGCACCGAATGAAAAATGGATCCATTGAGAAAACACTAAAAGAAAATTAGAAAATGGGCACACCTATAAAGGA
Source organism: Pinus taeda (assembly GCA_000404065.3). Lineage (NCBI taxonomy): Eukaryota > Viridiplantae > Streptophyta > Pinopsida > Pinales > Pinaceae > Pinus > Pinus taeda. The sequence goes on along the minus strand of APFE030401908.1, from coordinate 131,944 downwards.
AATCAAGGTCATGTCATATAATCATTCATAAAATAAAAGTTGCGCATTATAAACCATTATTTTCATAGAAAATCAAAGTCAAGAATTGAAAAATAAAAAATCCAAAGTTAAATTGAGGAGGAGACAATATGATTTCTAAGAAATTAAAGGGTCGGTTGGATTGCCAACAATTGGTGACTAATTGGGTGATCGAGTTATCTTTGTACTGAAACAAATTTAGAGAAAAAAAAATCAAATATCGAATTATAAATAAATGCCAAAATAATATAGAAATGATTTTTATCGACTTCCTCGAATATAATCTAACTATTCATGTATTTCTATACAAACAATACATAGAAACTAGATTAAAAATGAAATATAATTTATAAACAACCCATTAACCAACAAAATAAGAATATTGAGTGAATTCTTCAATAGATGTTGTAATTTATTGACTTCAATACCACGGGCATGGCCTTTCCTACCCACATGCATCTATTTCCTTGATAGGGGTAGCCTTTAATCCATATTTAGACACTAGAATCCCATTTGACTGGTTATAGTTTCACGGTTTAACACTATGGTTCTTAGGTGTTGGGGAAGAAGATCTAGAAGCTTTTTACATGCATGGATGAAATTCATATTCTGAAAGATTATTTAATTTTATTAATAAAAATGTTGATTCAGAGCCTTCGATGCCATAGGCAGATCCACTCTAGCCAGAAGGCATTCATAGCCTCGGTAGGGACGCCTTTTAACCATTTTACCTAAGTTCTTTTACCCCAACATATCAAACAACGATAATTCAAAACCATAAATAATATGTCAACTCCAACTGGAATTATGTAGCTAATGGGGTAACATGCCTAAAATTCTCCTTAAGAGATGGAATGGCATGAAATTTTTGAAAATCACTAACTTTAGAATGATTACACCCAATAAACTTGTTGATAATGTCATGAATCCCTTTAGCATCATAAAACTAATGGTAGAGATGGTTTTTGTAGCACGCAATTGAAAAGAGTATTCAATCATTGCTACAAAAAACAAATTATATAATGAGGGCATAGATAAAATCTTATGTTATGATATTTTCTTGCAATATGTTTTAGATAGAATTTTAGATTTTATTGTTGTGCAAAAAATTCAAGCAAACCAACAGAAATTCAAAAAATGAAAGCACAAAAAAAGCATAAGGGAAAAAAATATTTATAAAGAAACAAAATCCCAAAAGGGGCTCAAGAAAATTACTTCTTTAAAAGTTGCCTATTGACCACAAGAGGTTCCACTCGACCTTCCAAAGTTAGCATACGAAACTCACTAGGACCAATATTTTATGTGAGAAAGAATGGTCCAATCCATAGCCTCTGAAAGTTGGAATGTTCCCCTTTGTGCTCATGGGCTTTATCCCACTTCAAAACCAAGTCTCCTACTTCTATATTTTTTTTAGAATAATAGTTTTTATTTTTATTTTTGTTGAAGCAAGAGATGGTCCTTCTATTTCATTAATCCATAAAATATGTTACATAATATACAATTATCCGTCCATCTTCCATGGACCTAAGGAAAAAAGGTATCCTTCCGAAGACAGGACCCCCAACCCTACACCGGTTAACACCGAACCCTCGAAATACACAAAATGTTGGGCTAAAATAATCTCCAAACACGTGTTATAGGCCGGAAACTCCCACAAACCCACTTCTCGGAAAAGCTTCAACAATCATAATCATCCTTGCTTCTCACGCAAACAAATGGTTGAGGGAGAAAACGCCCCAACAAGATGAGTGGAGTTTAACGACCTGGCCCCACAAAACAGTTCGATCATTCTTGACCGTAGATCCAGGCGACGGAATCCAACGGTTTGGGGAAATATCTCATAACCTAAGATCACCGAACATTAGTGTGCGATGGGAGAGGTTTTCTTTTCCAGCCCCCTTCCACGTGTTGGAAGTTGAATGGAATCGTCTCCAATTCTCCAAAACCGTTTTTTGCTCAAGAGCAATGCAATCACCTGAAAACCACCTTGGACGTGGTTTTCATTCCTGAAAATGGATTAAGGGGATATTACCGCAACCGGTAAAAATTATCCACCCTTCCCGCTCATTCCTTCTTCTAAGCCTAAACCAGAAACTGTGGCTTGCTATGATTCGACCCACCATGCGACCACCCAAAAAACTGAGGAAATCGGTCAACGTACATCAGGGTGTATTGAGGTCGACCGTTGCTTGCTTCCCACCAAAGGAAAGACTGAAAGACTGTGGTAGGTTATGCTAAGAAAAATTCATTTCAAGCCTGTCACTCTGGCACGCTTTCCAAATACTTCTGTATCCTCTACGGCTTGCTCGTAGCAGAGAGCTCTTAATCTACTCTGAGGCAGCTCCTGCCAATTCATTGCCACCCTACAGTCTGTACAATTCACACCTTGGTTGGCCAGGATATCTGCAAGTTTATTGGCTTTTCATTAAACATGGTTGAAACTAATAGTTATAAGACCATGGAGATGGCCTTGAATTCTTTGGTAAAAACGAATTAGTCTCCAGTGATTTGAGACTATCTTTGGTGCAGTACCATAAATAATTCTTTTCACTAAATTTATGGTTATCTCTAAGTCTGCTTCTATAATGACATTTGAGCCATGGTTCTGCTTCAAAAACTCTAGGCATTGCTCCAAAGCCATTAATTCAGCCATATTCTTGGTGGATTTTCCTAAATGGTAGTGGAAGATAAAGATAATGCCTCCTTCCTCATCTCTTAACACCCCTCCAAAACCAGCAGTTCTTGGGTTTCCTTTTGAAGCCCCATCAATGTCGTATTTTAGATAACCTTTCGGGGAAGGATGCCAGAAGTCCTTCTCTGTTTCCATAGCGATTACCTTTCTGTTAAGGACTTGAGGAATAATCCCTTGCATTCCCAGTCGCCTGAGAGTTCTCAGTTCATTCTCTGAAAGGGTTCTTGGGCTGATTGCGTACAATGGTGATAACTATCTCCTTAAGTTGTTTCAAGATCAGTTCAAACAGGCGAAGAGGAATAGTCTTTTCATCCTTAAATATTCTTTTGTTCCTTTCTTTCCAAACATTCCAGATAATGAAGCTTGGCATTAAGGCCCAAGCCAAGTTAAGGAACTCATACTCCAAAAAGTTTCTTCTTTACTTGTTTAGGGTATTAATGATACTTCCTTTGTCCTTATCAATCTGTTGAAAAATGGTAGCAAAAGAATCCCACAACCAGGAGGTGTAAATACAACTATTGAGAATATGCACCATTGTCTCCTCTTGGGCTTCACAGAGCTGGCACCTAGAAGGTCCCAGAGCACCCCTCTTCTTGATATTGTCCCAAGTCAAGATTTTCTTGTGATGAACCAACCACATGAAAAGCTTGATCTTTATCCACCCTTGCTGCCTCCAAAGGTGCCGCCAGGTCTTATCTAGAACATGGGAATCAAGCTCAAGAAGAATACCTTTTGCCTCCTTAAGATTAAAGGTGCCCTTTTTGTTGTTGCCCCATCTTAATTGGTCCTGTCCCTCTAATACCAAAATCATCCTTTGTTTTAACATTCTCATGAGTACCTCAACTTTTGTTTTTATGGGGTTGTCATCTCTGCAATTAATGTTTCTCCAACTTTTCCACTTACCTGAATTATGAGTGTGATCCCATAAATCCTTTACCTTGTTCAATCCTTGGGAATCTGTTTTGTGCTTGAGGCTCAAAGAGTCCTCTTTTAACAACGTTGGTTCTTGTTGCCATTTGTCCTCCCAGAAGAGTGCTAGATCTCCTGCTTTGATTTCCCAGAAACTATTTTTTTGTACTAGGCTTCTAATTTCCCAGGCTTTATTCCAAATGTATGAGCCTTTTATATTTCCAGAAATTCTTATGAGATCACTAGTGTGCTAGGAGTTGGCTTATTTTTCTTTCCATATACTTTCCCATTGAGCTTTTGGCTCTTGAACCCATCTCTACCAAAGTTTGGCTCCTAAAACATTACTAAGAATCTCTTGGCATCTAAGCCTAGGCCCTCGTGGTTCATGGGTCTAAATATTTTATCCCAAGAAATAAGGGTCCATTTTTTCCTTGTTTCCTCCTTACCCCAAAGGAAGTCTCTTTGGATGTTCATGAATCGCTATAGAACACCTTTGGGCGCTGGGAGAGCTGATAACATAAAAATAGGGATTGATTGAAGAACAACCTTTGTCAATACCAACCTACCAGCCAGGTTCAAAGATCTGATGGTTCATTTCTTGACTTTGTCCTGCAACTTATTGAGCACCGGTTCCTAGATACTCTTGTGCATTGGTCTAGCAGTGAGGGGAACTCCCATATACTTTGAAGGGAGGGAATCCCTTTGAAAGCCTATAATTATAGAGATTTTTATCTAAATAGCAATATTAGTATTTAAGAAGAAGAATTTTGATTTAGAGAGACTAACTTCCATACCTGAAGCTATGGCAAAGTCATTCGGGATTTGTTTATAGGTTGAAGCTTCTTTGACTGTGGGGATTCCCTGCAGCATGGTATCATCTACAAATTGTAGGTGAGTCAGAGCCTGACCATTCTTAGTTAATTGAAGGCCCTTAATCTTTCCCATGACTTTAGCATGCTTAATGGACCGACCAAGTCCTTCCATCATAAGGATGAAAAGAAGGGGAGAGAGTGGGTCTCCCTGCCTCAGGCCTCTAGAAGGAATAAGGATCTCTGAGGGAGAGCCATTCACCAAAATTGAAAAGCTGGAGGAAGTCACTAGGGCCATAACTCATCTAACCTAGTTATGATCGAATCCAAAAGCAGTAAGAACCTTCTTGATGTAGGTCCAATTCACCTTGTCATACACTTTGGCAATATCCAGTTGCATGATCATTCCAACCTACTTCTTGCTAGTTACCGTGTGAACTACCTCGTGAGCTTGAATAATGTTATTTAGAATTTGTCTGCCTTCCACATAACCAGATTGTTCACCTGAAACTAAATAAGGAAGAAGAGATTTGAGTCTATTAGCCACTACCTTGGAGATAATCTTGTATACCACATTGCATAAAGCTATGGGTCTATACTTATCAATTTTCTGAGTTGTGTCCTATTTTGGGATTAGGGAAATGAAGGAGGTGTTGAGGGCTTTCAGAATAGTTCCGTTCACCCTAGAATCCTCCACTACATTCAGAATATCTTATTTGAAAATATTCCAGTAGGCTTTAAAAAAATCCACATTGAAACCATTCGGGACTGGAGCTTTTCCATTCTCCATTTCTTTGAGAACCTCATTGACCTCCTCTTCAATTATTGGTCTATTTAGGTTAAAATTGTCCTCTCTAGACACCAATTTAGGGATGTGTTTAGTAACTTCCCCAATGCATAGCTCTCTGTTTGAATCATTTTCACGAGTTATGCCTTTGAAATGCTGAACAAACACTGCTTCGATATCCTTATGAGAGATATGAAGCTCCCCATTCTCATCCTTTGTCGAAGATATTCTGTTGTGAGCTATATTAGCCATGGTGGATCTATGAAAAAATCTAGTGTTGCGTTCTCCTTCTTTGAGCCATTGAACTCTAGACTTTTGTCTCCAAAATATTTCCTCTTGTTTGCACAAATTCTCCCATTCTTGATGGTGTTTATCAACTTGATCACTTTTGAATTTATCAAAGCCATCCATGATCAGTGCCTAGTTGAGTTTTTGAATTTTGTTTTCCACAGATTTTTTATCCACAAAAATGTTACCAAAATCATTCTTGTTCCAATCTTTGAGCCTGAGCTTAATGTGCTTTAGTCTTTTGTGAAGGAGGAACATTTTTGTTCCCTGGATCTACAAATCTTCTGACCACCATTTTTCAATATTGCTGATGAAATCTGGGTGGGAGAGCCAGATATTCTCAAATCTGAAGTGTGCGTTCTTGGGAGAATCTATACCCTTGATCTCCAATTGAATCGTCTAGTGATATGAGCCTCCAAAGGGGAGAACTATTGCTATTATTTATTTGTCTATAAGCATAAGCTTCTCTGAGATCATAAATTTGTCTAACTTGGAGGCAACCTGTGCCTCTCCACCTCTTTTTTTGTTCCAAGTGAAAAGGCCATTGTTCATCTTAGAGTCAACTAGTTCCATATTATCTGTGAAGGTTTGGAACACTAAAGAGTCTTTACTTAGCACTCTGGAACCTCCTTTTCTCTCCGAAAGAGATTTAATCATGTTGAAGTCACCTCCCATGATCCAAGGAATTCCTGCATGTCTGTCCCGAAGATCCACAAGGGAATCTAGAAATCTAAGTTTATCATCTATTCTTTGAGAGCCATAAATATTTATGACCAGGAATGTATCCTTGACCCCCATTGGTTGAATAAATACTGATAAATAATTCCTTGATGCCTCCACATCTATTATGTTGACTTTTTGGGGGTTCCAAAGAGTGAGGAGGCCCCCCGTTGGGTTCTCTGCATTAAATTCTAGAAACTCAAATTTACTAAGCCATTTTCTATGGATTTGTTTTAATTTTTGAATGGAACATTTCGTTTCTTGGATGAAGATTATATTTGGCATTGCTTGCTTCATTCTATTACTAAGCATTCTTTGTTTCTCTTACTACCTAGATCTCTGATATTCCAAGATGTGAACTTCATTATTAAATATTTGTAAAGGAGTAGCTAGTTAGATATTTCATCTTACCCGAATCTATCATTAGCTTTCCACACTCCATCAGGAGCTCATTATGCTTTTTCCTACCCCTCTTCTTTCCCGGATTTCCAGTGGCTAATCTTAGATTATCTTTCATTGTTTTCACACCTCTGTAATCCTGCTTGTCAATGTTTTTTCCCTTATCAAACCCTCTTTCTTTAGTTTTCCATAAAAGCAATCGTTCTATTCTATTGCACTCCTCTTGAGGCAATGAATCTATCCCTCCTGTGGTTCGTTGCATCAAGAACCCTTCCAGATGCAGGTGTTCCTTTTCAAGAATTTCCTGTAGCTCATGGTCCTCTAGATCTATTTCACTCTAGGTCATTCCTTGATCCATCTCCAGTTCTGCTTCACTCATCATAATCTCTTTCTGATTACCAATATATTTTGTTTAATTGTTGTTTTCTTCTTTCTTCTTTTCATTGGGACTTTCCTCCATAGATTGGTCTTCTTTTATAATTTCTTTGTTCTCTTCCAATACTCGAAACTTGTTCTGACTGACCTTTTGCTCCTCTTTTTGTTGTTGCTTTGGCCCTATTTTATCGCCTTTTCCTTTACTAACCACTTTATGACTGCTTTATGTGTCCTTCATTGTATTAGCCTTGCTCTTGTTGTCTTCTTTACTGAGAGGGAAATCTTTGAGTAAGTGTCCATGTTCGTGGCATCTATGGCATCTGAACAGGATATGATCATAGTCTACTGTTTGCATCCATTCCTCATAAAAAAAATTCAATATTATCTCATCTGGAAGAGCTCCTGATAGATCCATTTCCACACATATCCTTGCAAAGGAAGTGTATTTCTCCCTTCTTATGGCTTCAAAATCTTTGACAAAACAACCTAGTTTATTGCCTATGGTAGCTAAAGATTCAGACTGCCAGTAATCAATAGGTAGAGAATAGAGTCTTACCCAGACTGGTACCAAAGTAAAAGTTTCTTGCTCTGGGACAAAGTTCATCCTCCACGGTCGCATATAGAGGCCAGTTGCTGCAAAAAAAGTAGGGTCATCCTTCAAACACTCTGTCTTTATCTTCAATGTTTGTGAAAAACATAGTTAAGAATCCCTTTGACCCAAGATGTAGGTCAATGCTCCCTTTGGGTTTCCAGTGATATTTTATCCATGTCTGTAAAGCTTTTTCTGTGGGCCATAATCCCATGAATTTGCAGATGATAGCATAATTCCCCATGTGTTCCCTGTGCGCCTCGAGAGCAGGATCATGTAAAACTACTCTAGGAGAGATTTCTGCTTTGGGTTAGCATGGCCCCTTTCGTTTTTTGTCTCTAGCTCCCTGATTTTTGTCTTCTTCCTCCTTGTTTTTTGTGCTACTTTTTTCCTTGGTCTTGGTCCCATCTATCTCCTTTTCATTATTCCTATCCCCTTCCTCCACAAATCCTTTGACATTTTCCAGAGGTGCCTTACCTCTGCTGGCTATGACATCCTTATAGTAGGGAGTGGAGCTCCCTCCTCTGCAACCCTCTAATAGGATCAACTCCTGCAACTTTATAAAATGCTTGATGCTCGCCTACCATTCCCAATCATGTCCTAGAATAATAGTTACTATCAAACCAAAATTTGAAAAGTTTTTGGTGTTGATGTAATTTATGTTTAGAAAGTTCTCCTACTTCCTATAATTTTAATAAAGCATATATTATGTTTTGCATGGCAGAAAAATCGACTTCTTGGACTTTGTTGGACAATAGTAGGGAAGGAAGAAAAATATTAGGAGGTATAATGAATTCCCTATCATAAACAAGGATTCACAAAGGGGAGTTACCAGTGGCATCTTTAGGGCTGACCCTATCAGCCTAAAGTGCATTAAAAAGGGCAGTATGCCAATTCTTATGGTGCTCAATTTTTATTTATTTATTTTTCAAATTCTTATTAGATGAATTAAAAATACCATTCCCCTAGGGATAATAATTTGTTGAGTATTTAATGTTAATTCATTTATCATAAGCATAAGAATCCAATTCTTGAGAAGCAAAGTAAGAGGCATTGTCAAACACCAATGATTCTAGAACTCCAAAATGAATAACATTGTGAGAATCAAGAAAATAAATTTCCTATTTTGTATTGATTACTGTTAACGGTATTTCTTCCATCCATTTTGTAAAGTAACATGTGGTTGTTAAAAAAAATTTGTTCTGTTTGCAGGATGGAGGGTTCATGGGACCAATAATTTCAAGACCCCATTGTTGAAAAGGAGCTTCAACAGTAATGGGTTGAAGGAAAAGATCTTGTTTGGTATCCCTACCAGCACTCGTTTGGTAAGCTTCACACTTTTGTACTAGGGAATAATCACCCTTAAAACATGTAGGCCAATAATAGCTAACCCTTAACACTTTATGAGTGGTAGTTTCTCCACCACAATGACCACCGGAAGTACATGAATGTAATTCATGAAGGACATGCTAGGCATCATCTTGTTCAAGACAATGAAGTAAAACACCATCATATTTCTTATGAAATAGAATATGATTAATGAATTGATAAGGGGTAGATTTAAACCTTAATACTATTTTCTTATTGGGTAGAAGGTGTGATGGTGTTATACCATTCTGCAAATAAAACTCGATGTCATCAAAAAAGAATTAGGATTATAAAAATACAACAAGCTTCATTTTGGAGAAAAGAAATTTTATCATCAGAAAATGAATCTTGATTAGAAGGTTTTAACAACTAAACAACAAGCTTACAAAGACCTTGGCCTTTCACTATCTATGCAGGCTTAATCTCCAAGTCATTTTCCTAGAGCGTTGTCATCCAATGGGCTCTTTTCTCTCCCAACTCTTTTTGCAAAAGAATATTTCTCATTGTTGCATACTGAACTATTACCTTTGTTTTAGATTTAAGAAGATAAGGTATAAAGTGTTTTACAACCTTAAATACTGGAAACATTTGTTTATCCACCGATGGGTATTTGAGTTCAACTCCCTTGTAAGGATAACTCATGAATGCAATGGGAATTTTAACATCATATTTTGTTTTGTGTGTAAGAAAAATGACACGGGAAGAATCATAAGTAAAAGTATACAATATAAAATCCTTGGACAAGTCAGGGATAATTATGATTGGGGCTTCAAAAATAGATTGTTTTATGGTATAGAAAGCTTGTTGTTCTCGATCATTCCATTTTTAAACAACAATTTTCTTTACAAGATCCTGAAGCAATTTCACTATTTGGGAAAATTTTGGGACAAGCCTTCTAACAAAAATTTATTTACCAAGAAAAGACTTCATGGATTTTTTAGAATTAGGTGGAAACAAACTATCAATAGCCTACGTTTTTTCTAGATCAATCATAATTCCTTCTTTTGATACAAGACATCCTAGTAATATATCTTCCATGAATGAAAAAATGGACTTCTTAGTATTTAGTGAAATACAAAACTTTCTACAATGGTTTAATGCTGATCTAAGATGGGAAAGGTAATCATATATCTATTTTAAATAAACAATAACATCATCTAAGTAAAAAAACATAAATTCATTGGTTAACCCCCAAAAAGCAATATCCATTTCTCTTTGAAAATTTTCCCCTCCATTTATGAGGCTAAAGGGAATTTTTCTAGAAGTAATTCTAAAAGTTGTTTTTAACTAGTCTTAGGGAGCAACCTTAGCCAAGTTATATCTTGAGAAAGTATCCAAAAGGGATAGCATCTCAAAACCATACACTCACTATAATATTTTTCTGTGGGAGGCATTGCATAGTTATTTTTATCATAGGCCTTACTTAGGATTCTAATGTCAACATAGATACGAATGTATCCATTTTTCTTTCTTATCAGAACTAAGTTTGTAACCCATTGGGTATGTCAGATAAGGAAGATGATCTTAGCTTCCAAGATCTTGTTTAACTTGCTCTTGATAGTAGGTTCCAAGCTAGGATGGATTTTTCTGAGCTTCTATTGAAAAAAATTGTGTGGGGATTAATGGGAATTGTGTGTTGTATGGTATTGGGGTTGAAGGTCTTAAGGTCCTCGTAATCCCAGGAAAAATTCATTTTAAATTCTTTAAATAATTGAATAAAATATTCCCTTTAATGAGGTGTATATTTAACACCAACATTTTTGGTATTGGGTTTATCATTGGTTCCCAAATTAATTAACTCATATTTCATGGTAGAACTATCAGTTTTACAATTTACATATTTCTTGAATTTATCCTACGAATTGTAAAAATATTCCAGCCTAATAACAATTCATGGGATATAATTTACCAAATTGGTTGATTCTTCCACTGACCGCTGACTTGGAATTTCGAAAACTCATGTAAGTTATCCTCATGAGTCATATCGTCAATGATGGTATCACATAAATTGTCTTCTACATGGAGGAAACTCCAAAATCTAATGATCAAGATCAAACACCCTCCATCTAGTCACATTATCAGGTATATAGGGCCCAAACATCATTTCAACATGCAAAGAACTAGGCTCAAAACATTTTGTTGGAATCAATCTAGATGCCACATATGGGAACATATCAACTTCCTAATTTAAATGCCTAGGTATAGAAACAATAAATGCGTAAAATTTTGAAATCAAGTTCTATACCTCTGCTTTGCACTTTTTCAAATGACTTGAAAGACAGTGAATGACATTTTTTACCTGTTTGATAATGATTTCAGAATCACCATACACTTTGAGACATTGAATTCTAAGATCCAATGCCTTCTTGAGTCCTTGTAGGAGTGACTTGCACTCTGCAACATTATTAGTACATTAAAACTCAAGCGTACAAGCAATAAAATTTTGTTTGCTTTAGGATCTAAGAGAACACCACATGCACCTTCACCTTCTTTAGATTTTGACCCATTGAAATATAAAGACCATAATTCACATTTAGGGTCAGATTTATCTTCAATCAATTTTTTATTTGTTGTAAGTAACTTATTAACAATCATTAATTCATATTGTTATTCTCTATTGTTGAAAGGTGGCAACAAGAATATTCCAATTTTAATTTGTCCTTGAATTAAAATTGTGAATTAAAATCGAATTTAGTCGCACCAGCTGCTTGGAAATAATTAATTGATTCATTATGGATTAATTAGTTGGAGAAATTCAAGTTAGAAGTCTTTCTGTAGTCATACAACAATTATCCCTTAAATTAAGGAGATTATCCCTTAATTAAGGAGACAAGATTGAGTTATATTTTATTTATAATTAGTTAACTCAATTTATTGAGTTAAGTCTAGTTAAATTAGTTCCAAACTGTTTGAGGAACTAATAGAGAGTTATCAATCAGTTGATGGATGCATGCACTCAACTAGTGTACTCCAGTTAACTGAAGATTATCTCATCAGAAACTCATGCATGTCTATTTTGAGAAATACCCAGTTGAGATTAAAGTCAAGGAAAATGTACTATCAGTTGCATGTGTTTTCCTATAAAGGAAACTCATGCATGTAGACAAGGGAAGGTTCCTTGAGGATTACATTGTTTTGACATGGTGTGAGATCAGTGGGAGAGATTATTGTTCCGCTTGGTTGAGAGTTTTCCACTTGGTAACAGGAGGATCACCCAGGAGAAATAGCGCAAGGAAATAGGAGCTCAGAGGGCAGAGAGGAAGGCTTGTGAGGAGCTTTGATTTCCTGTGAGCATCCAAGAGGATTGTACTGAGAGTTGCCTAGCTGTGAGAGCTAAGGCTTTGTATAATTCTGATGTATTTCCACCTTGTATGATAATACAGATAGTGGGGTTTTTAGCTGAGGCTTTCCCCTGAGTATTTTCTCTGTTTCATGTGCATTGATTCTTCTTCTTCTGGTTATATGTTTTCAGCTTGATCTTACTCAATCTTTAAGCTTCCAAAGATTGATAGTAGAAGTAGGTTATAGTATTTTTCTTTGGTTATATTGCATTATCAGGTTAACCTATAATCAAATTTTCTACAGAGGTCTCAGAGAGAGATTTGTAGAGAATTTGCAAAATTTTACATGGTATCAGAGCTAACTGATCTATAGAGAAATTTCTACATGGTATCGAAGCCAAGTTTATCAGAGCCAAGTTTATCGGAGTGAGGTTCATTGGAGTTGTGAATAGTATACGAAGAAGAGAATTAGAAGTTTGAATTTTAGGGTTGCAGGTTCAAATTGAGATGGGACATTATGTGACTAATTTCCCATTGAAGAAGTCCATGAAGGGATCCTTAGATGGATCAGAAGATGAGGAATTAGCATCTTAGTTCAAAATGGACTTTACCCTCATCGCATGCATGGTGTCATCGATGATGGGTTATGTCTAGTATATTGACAGTGGAGCCTCATTCCACATGACTGACGATAAAATTTTATTCAGTACCTTGGAAGAGAAAGACCTCAAGATGCGTGACAATAGAAAGTATAGTGTTTCAGAAGTGGGCATGGTTGTTTTTCAGAGGGAGCATGAAGTTCGTATCACCATGACAGATGTGAAGCATGTTCCTAGATAGAAGAAGAACTTGGCATCCGTCGCGATGTTGGAGGACAAAGGCTACGATGTTGTCTTCAGTAAAGGAAAGGTGTTACTAAGACACATTACCATAGATCAAACCAAGAGGATGGGGATTTGGGTAAAGAATATCTATAAACTAGAGGTAGATGATTGTGCAACATTAAGTACAAAAGCAGAATTGGTGCAAAGCAAAGACATTGGCAAGATATGGCATAGGCGGTTGGGCCATTTGCATCATGGGGATTTGAAGATAATGCAACAGATATCTACATGACTTCCCAAAGGTAAACTTGAGCAAGTTGACACATGCAAAGGTTGTACCTTGGGAAAGTACACCAAGTCTTCCTTTCATGATCGAGACAGTCGAGCAAAGGCTATCTTAGCATGAGTTCATATTGATGTGTGTGGACCATTCTTGACGTCATCCACAACAAAGCAAAGGTATTATGTGATTTTCATTGATGATTTTTCTCATAAATGCTAGATTTATTTCATGTAGAAGGACGAATAGTTTTCAAAGTTTTGTGAGTTCAAAGATTTGGTCAAGAAAGAGTAAGGGAATAAGATCAAGGCCTTGAGAAGCAACAACGGTGGATAATATGTCTCTGAAAAGTTTAAGGACTTCTATGCAGTAGAAGGAATTAAACGAGAGTTGATGGCACCTCATAACCCACAAAAGAGTGGGGTTACCGAGAGGAAGAACAAAACTATATAGGGGTAGCTTTGGCGATGCTGCATGACCAAGCCCTAACACTTAACTTATGGGTTGTGGCATGCAATGCAACACAATGGTCTATTTGCAGAATAGAAGCCTGCATCACATACTTGGGATGAAGACACTAGAGGAAGCTTTCTTTGGTAAGAGAACAAATGTGGGTCACTTAAGGATCATTGGCTCATCAGTATATTGCCATGTGACAAAGGATGCACGTAAGAAGCTTGGGTCGACAAAAAATTTGGGGATACTTGTGGGCTACAATAATACACCTCACAACTATCAGGTGTACTTGCCTACCAGTTGGAGGACAGTGGTTTGTAGAGATCTCAAGTTTGATGAGCAGAAGGCCATGCGATTTTCCCTTGAGAGGGAGCTCCAACTATAGGTTGTGAAGGAACTATTGGTTCCTAAGGAGGAGGAGCCTCACATTGATGTGGAGTAGCCACATGCAGAGGTTCTAGGAGTGGAGACATCCACTCAAGCAGAGTCTTCAAGAGATGAACATAATGTGTTGAGATGGACCTTGCCGGGGAATGTGTTGAGACCTGTACGTTTTAACACCGTATAGAAATTACCTGCTTACGAATTCTAAATCACAGGAAAACTAAAAATGCGAGAGCATAGCACATAAAACACGTATACATAGAGATTTCCCACTGGATCCCAAAACCGGGACTACCAGCTTGATTTTTCATTATGTTCCTTTCAATGTTACAATACATATTTATACATGCCAAAGCATCC
>APFE030401908.1:80071-111412 GCA_000404065.3 Pinus taeda | reverse complement strand
ACTGCTCGCCATCTTCTTTCACCACCAGAATCGATCTCGCAGATCTCCCACTGAACAAGGTCTACCATAGGCCCAAGCAAAACCCCTCAGCAAAATAGGCGTCCCCTTGAAGCCAAAACAACTCTGCTACCAAATGTAGGTTTTAACACCGTACAGAAATTACCTGCATACGAATTCTAAATCACAGGAAAAATAAAAATGCGAGAGCATAACACATAAAACACGTATACACAGAGATTTCCGACTAGATCCCAAAACCGGGACTACTAGCTTGATTTTTCATTATCTTCCTTTCAATGTTACAATACATATTTATACATGCCGAAGCATCCAATACCATGGACCGAAAAACCATTGCATCCAAACCATGGACCGAAACCATCGCGTCCAAAAAACATGTGCGAAAATCATGCACAAAACCATAGGTGGGTCCGCCCAACCTAACATAGGGTCCAAAACCAAAATTTTCTGGGGCGCTGCCCCGGACCCCATAAAGTGGGGTTATGGGTACCCCTCAAACCCCTTGTTAACTATGTGGAAAGAATATAACACAACCCAACAAGACCGAGCCATCTTCCTTTGAGGAAGTAGTGCAACAACCAATTTAGGTTGATGCTATGGTGGAGTATGACTCCATAGTTCGTAACAGCGTTTGGGATGTGGTTTTGAGGCTGTAGAACAACTCAGTTGTGAGTTTCCATTGGCTTTACAAGGTAAAGCAAGATGCTGATGGTAGTGTGGAGAAGCATAAGGCAAGATTTGTTGCTTGTGGCTTCTCATAGGTTGAGGGGATTGACTATGATGAGAATTTTTCCCCTATCGCAAGGTACTCATCTATCAGATCTATGTTGGCACTATCAACACAGATGGGTTGGAAGATCCATCATATGGATGTGAAGACTGCGTTCCTCAATGGAAAGATTGAGGAATATGTGTACATAAAGCAGTTGAAAGGTTTTGAGACCTTGAACCATGAGTTGAATGTGTGCCGACTCAAGAGAGAGTTGTATAGGATGAAGCAAGCACCTCGTGCTTGGTACACTAGGATAGACAACTACTTCACTCGGTTGGGCTTCACAAAGAGTGAAGTGGATGCGAACCTGTACAACATCATGGTGAAAGGTAAGTTGTTGATCATCATTCTTTATGTTGATGATCTCATATTGACTGGTGATGATTAGTTGATCATGTCTTGCAAGGAAGACCTTGCAAGAGAATTTGATATGAAAGACATGGGTCTCATGCATTGCTTCCTTGGTATGGAAGTGTGGCAGAAGGATGGGGAGTTGTTTGTGTCTCAGGGCAAGTATGCCAACAAGATACTCAGGTTATTCCACGTGGAGAAGTGCAAGCCCATTTAGACTCCTATAGTAGGTAACTAGAGGAAGGAGGATGCTACTTCAGGAGAAGTAGTGGAGGCTATTGTGTACATTCAGCTTATCGGTTCACTGATGTACTTAGTGAACACACGACCAGATTTGTGCTATGCGTGAACCAGTTGAGTCAAGTGATGGTTTAGCCTACCAAGATGTTTTGGAAGGCAGAAAAGCATGTATTGAGATACCTCATAGGCACATCTCAGTATGGATTATGGTACATACGGATAGAGGGAGTGAAGCTACAAGGCTTCACTTATGTAGATTAGGTAGGGAGTCCATCAGATCATAAGAGCACATCAGGAGGGATTTTCAACCTTCGGTCAGTGGAAATTTCTTGGTATAGCAGGAAACAGAGGTCAGTTGCACTCAGCTCGATAGAGGCAGAATACATGGCTACAAGTCAGGTAGTATGTGAGGCTATTTGGATGCGAAAAATCCTAGTTGGTTTGTTTGATTAGAGGATGGATCCAACTATGAGCTATTGTGATAATCAGAGTTGTATCAAACTCTTTGAGAATCCAGTATTTCACGGTAGGTCCAAGCACATTGACATCCGGTATCATCATCTCATATACTGTGTGGCATGGAGGATCATGTTGCTACAGTATATTTCTATAGAGGAGCAAGATGCTGACATTTTGACAAAGGCATTGTCAAAGTTTAAATTCGAGTTCCATAGAGATAGGATTGGAGTGGTAGATATTCCCTTTCTTGTTGAGAGGGAGTGTTGAAATGTGGCAACATGAATATTTCAATTTTAATATGTCCTTGGATTAAAATTGTGAATTAAAATCGAATTTAGTCTCACTAGCTGCTTGGAAATAATTAATTAATTCAATATGGATTAATTAGTTGGAGAAATTCAAGTTAGAAGTCTTTCTGCAGTCATGCAACAGTTATCCCTTAAATAAGGAGGTAAGATTGAGTTATATTTGAGTTGTAATACAGATAGTGTGGTTTTTAGCTGAGGCTTTCCCCTGAGTATTTTCTATGTTTCATGTGCATTGATTCTTCTTCTTCTGGTTATATGTGTTCATCTTGATCTTGCTCAATCTTTAAGCTTCTGCAAATTAATAATAGAAGTAGGTTATAGTATTTTACGTTGGTTATATTGCATTATCAAGATAATCTACAGCTAGATTTTCTACAGAGGTCTCAAAGCAAGATTTGTAGAGAAGTTGCAAAATTTCTACATGGTATCAGAGCTAGCTGATCTATAGAGAAATTTCTACATCTGTTTGCAAAAGGAGAAAGATCAACACAAAAATTACGAAAGAAGAATCAATACCAAAAGAAACAATAAACATTCCCGGTCCATTAGGACCATCAATCTCAGTTACTACATGTCATGTATTTTTCCTTGTTTACTCTAATATTGTTTGGTTCTCCTTTCCAAGATCGCCATAAGTGTGATAGGTCTGTAGACATATATCACTTCAAAAGTTGCATCCAGTCGTGACTTAATAATGTTGGAATTATGGTCCAGATGTTGTACTTAATGGAAACCCACTCACAAGTCATTTCAGATTTGATAAAGGGTAGCTCACATTATAACAGGTCAATTCAGAGGTAATAGGGAAATGATACAGAAGAACAAGATGATGGAACAAAGGACTTCAAATCAGAATCAAGCAATTGAAGAAAAAAAATGTTTTTAGTTGTATTAAGTTTTATATGTTGGTTCACCTAGTCCAAGTCACGTATACAAGTAGGTTGACTGAACAAAAAACGTGTATACGTATGCACACACTTTCCCAAGAAGAAAGCACATATGGGATGGAAAATCAAGGGAAAAAAAGGTTAAAGAATACCAAGGGTCCATACAGTTAGAGTCAGTCTTTTCAGTCCTCTGTCAGAGATCAAAACTCTTTCTGCATCTCATTTTTAGGTGTCTCGCTCCATTCACTCAACTGCATCCCGCCAGAGGCATGCCATAATCTGACAGAAGGGTCTTGTCAATTCATTCCCCTCTTGCCTTGTACCTGCTGGCTTAGGTATTTTCATTAAGGTTATTAAAATCCATGACAGTCAATGTTTGATATTTTAATGGACAAGACTCATTTCAGTCATTAGGTCTAGGATTCGCAAATTGTTGTTCTCAAAGTGCTTCAATAATACTTGCAGGCCAGAGGAAGGTTCAATAATTCACTCAAATGATGTTTTTGAGAAAGAAAAGATGCATTTTGGAAAATGGAGAGAGGTTTTTGTCCAAAATATGCCAAGGAAGAAAAACCTCCTTCACTTTTTACACAGATGTCATGGTTTTAGAGAAATGTCAAAAATACAATTGCCTCAGGAGAATTGATGCACCTCTAAAGTGACCTTGGGAAAATCACGTTTTCTCCTAGCTTGGTTAGCCAAATGACTTGCTTGATGAGTAAAATGATAACTAGACACAAAGAGCTTTCTAATGAGCTATCATGAGCTCAATTTTGAGTTTAGGAACACCTTCCAAAGTTGACTGCAACAACACTCCGCCTTGAGGCAGCCTCATTGGGCACATTTTGACCAGTCTTGGGCGATTTGATTTTTGGTAGGGAAAATGAACTCCAAATTGAAAAATTCCACTTGGGTTGGAAAGTAGACTCCAAGAAATTTCCAACGAGATATTCTACACCCAATTTGGACACCGATAAGGCCTCCAAAAGGCTCCTGCAAAATGGTGCGGTGCATTGGGAAGGCACGGCGTACTGGGAGAAATTTTCCAGTGTAAATTTACACTGGCGCGACGCACATGGGAGGCGTGGCGCACAAGGATAAAAGGCTTGAATTTCATTGAAATATTCCTCCAAACTGAAAATACTTCATTCTTCCAAGTAAGTAAATCATCCCTAAGTTCCATTGCAAGAGTTTTCATCCTCCTTGATGGTGCGTAAATAGGTGAAAAGACAAACCCTAGTTTGCTGCACAGTGTACTGAAAAACTATCTAGGGTTTTTAAAAGTTGTCATTGTTGTCGTTTTCTCTCTGCAATCATTTTCCCATTCCTCCACTACACTCCCCTCATTTCATATCCCTTACCCCTCTCTCATTCACATTCATCCTACCCCCCTATCCCCAAAATCCTTGTCTAATCCAATTGTCCAACTTTTCAACATTTATTTCTCCATCATATATAGGCAAATCAAATTTGACATCTAATTTAATCAAAGATGCCTTCTTGTTATGCACAGGGCTACTAGGAGGTGTAGGAAAGCTTTCTTCTTTTCCCTTCCCTTTAGAGTGGTCATGAGAATGAGATTCTTCTTCTTCTTTATCTTGTTTAGAGCCTGATGAATCTTCATCCTTATGCTTTCTAAAGTGCCTATAAATTTCTTCTACCATAGAATTCATAGCTAGGAAACTTTCTATGAACTGGGGTCCTGGCCCTGTAGAACCTTCTTCTGACATTGTCTTCCAAGAATAGACTCTCAAAATCCCAAGATTAGTTTCCACCAACTCTCCTTCTCCTATTTTGAGCTTTGATCTAGTGATCATTCACAGCTAAACCAACACAAGCTTGTCTAACCTTACAACCTAGAGCTCTGATAGCACTTGATCTGATTCTCACCCTATGAGTAACCTCAGTTGAAGATTTAATAAATAGAAGGTATTACAGACTCATGTGCTGGTGTGTGTTCAGTGTGATTGAAACAATGGATCAATTAGATTGCCAATACACAAACATTTTGAATGGAAAGACAATAGAGAAATACAGTAAGCAATACTAGACACAAACAATTTTTAATAAGGAGTTCACCCTAGTCTCTAGGGCTACGTCTCCGTTCCAACTTCAGTGGTGGCCTTGTTTTATTGTGTCTTTAAGCAGAGAATTACAAAAGCAGGGACTCAATATGAATTCTCCTGAAGCAAATTTTGCTTGGCGGGGTGGTTCTTGGATTCCCCAAGCCACTTGGAGTACACAGACTCTTATTCTTCCTACCTGCTCTACGACTCTCGGTCTACAGTGGAAAGAGCCAACTATGGTGCTCAATCGGGACAGATTTCTCTATGGGAAGGCTTGATTCTTCAACCTCTTTGGTGCTCGATGCTGCCTGTGGTCAGCTCGGCCCTCTGTCTCCTCTGCTTGGCTTTACTGCTCTCTGTGCTAAGTCCTCTCTCAGGGTTCATTGTTCACTATCTCTCTTGGTCGCTTGGACTCTTTGATCTGAATCTCTCTTCCAATCTCCCGTTCACTGTCTCTACTCATGGCTTTAGCCATTCGACCTCCGTGTCTATTCGCTTCGTCTCCTTCCTGCGTCGATTTGCCTGTCACCTGCGTGCTTGGAATTCCTTGTTTGGCGTTAGAATAATGCTAAGGAAGTAGCCACGTGTCTCCATCGAAACTGTGCTAGCCCGCTTGTTGATTCGTTGCTTTCTCCACCGTGGGAGTCAACGGATTCCAAATTCTCTTAAATCGTGGCTTAATCCCTTGTCAATTCCACTCTGTCTATAGGGTGCAATCTCAGCCGTCTGATCTGGGCTCCTCCAGATCCAACGTCATTCGCACGTCGAGCGCGGTTGACTTGCTCAACCGATAACGCACGATCGCAGCGGTTTTTCTCTCTCCTCCAATGCCATGTGTCGATCACTTATTGTGATCGCTATGCTTTCTCCAAAACTGCTTACCGTTCAAGGGCGTCCCGATCAAACCACTGGTTTCCAGGCTGTGGGTCCCACTGTCGTAGGTTTTCGTTCTTTTACCTTTTTCCGCCCACGGTCCCCTAGCTCCCAACGTGAACAAGTGCTTAATCTCTACCATTTCGGCCCTGTTTGCCCAGCGATGCACGTTAGCGCTACGTGCATCGAAAAACAGCTCCTTTTCCCTATCTGGGGCTCCCAAGGGCTATTTTGACCTCCTGCGCAGTCTCCATGGGCCTCGGTTAGTGTGCTTTGACTGAGGTCCTCATCGTTCCATGCTGACTGCCATGGCCACTGGTTCAGGGTGTTTCCGACTGTGGTTTGGATTCTTCAAGGATTTGTTCAACCTGTTTTAGTCACGGTTCTATGACAGTCATTTATGGATCTGATTCGGATCAGTTGGTGAAGATAGTTTTCAAATTCATTTGATGTGTATTATTTTCCATTATCAATGTGAATAGACCCAATATGAGATTGTGCATCATTTTCAATGCATTTATGAAAATTCTTGAATGATTGAAAAGCATCAGATTTGTTCTTCAATAAATAAGCCCAACACATTCTAGTGTAGTCATCAATAAATGTCATCATATATTTATTTCCATTTGCCGAAGGACATTTGACCACATAAATCTAAATGTATGAGTTCAAGTTTTCTATGTGCTCTTGAATGTGAATCATGAAAAGACTGGTTGCTATGCTTTCCTAGAATGCAAGCATCACATTGCTTAAGTTTGCTAGGAATTGTAGGCAAACTAGCAATACCATTTTTTTTCGACAAGTGGAGGCTGTCATAGTTCAAATGTCCAAGTCTAGCATGCCATAATAAACTTGATGGAAGTGTACCATCTTCATGATGAGAATTGTATGAGAAATGTTGTGCACGAGCAGAGGTTCCTTGTAGCTTGAGAAGCCTTTCTTCTTCTATTCCCCTCATGACAAGCGAGTGGTCATATGCTTTTCTTACCTCAAGCTTGCCATCAAACATATGAATGGAGTGACCTTGTTGCCGGATCTGGACCAAAGACAACAAGTTTCTCTTGAGCTATGGGAGATATAGAACATGATGCAAAAGAAAGTCTGGAAGACCAGGAAATTTAAGCCTGATTGTGCCAAGCCCTGATGGCTTGATTTTTGATTGGTCTGCAAAGTATACTGCTCCATCAACATTGTCAGTGAATTCTTCAAAAAAATCTTTTCTATGATTCATGTGGCAGGTTTATCCTGAATCAAGCAACCAATTATTTTTCCAAGAAGCAAGGGAAGTATTAAATAAATCTTCATTTACTCCAATATTACATTGTGCCAAAACATAGTGAGCGGATTCATGTGCTTTACCTTTATCTGTATCATCAGTTTTACCTTTCTATTGGTTTCCTTGCTACTCAATTTTGTCCCATGGTAAATTGCAAGTAGAGGCATCATGTGATCCATTTCTTTTGTAGCGTATGCAGTTCAAATCCGCCTTTTCTCCTTGAGAGTGTTTGCTCCCCTGCCTCTGAAATATCTTCCTCTTCCTCTTCGACCACCTCTTCCTCTTGAAGAATCTTGAGCAGGATGATTTTATTTATGAGAAAGGCACATAGCCTCTTTAGAAGATTCAGGGATTGTCTTCTTTCCAAAATCTTTCTCTATTTCAGCAAAATTTTTCACAAGAGAGTCATAGGTGATATCTTTGAGATTTCCATTTGCTTTCAATGACTCAAGATAATTGGAGTAAGTAGGATAAAGTGACTTGAGAAAAGCGATAAGAGGAATATCCAATTCAACCTTAGTGGATTTGATATCATGCATTGTAGACTTTACTTCAGATGTAAGAGAAAGAGGATCATTATTTTGCAGTTCAAGAGTGAAGAGTTTAATCGTGAGTTGAACAACTTCAAGTGTAGAATGTGAGTCATAGAGTTCTTTTAGCTTTTGTAAGGCTTCAAAAGAAGTTGAAAATGGCGAAATATGGCGACTCACCTCTTCATTTATAGATGATGCGATTAATGCATAAACTTTGTTGTTCCACTTTTCCAAAATGACGAGATCTTTGTTTGAGGTAGGTTGTTTTGGCTCTTTGCTCCATCTCCAACACACACTCCTTTCCACAACTCATTGAAAATGAGCATGTGTTTTATCATCCGGGACCACTCAGGATAGTTCTCTTTGCCAGTGAGAACTATTCCCATGATGGATATGATTGAATGTATACTGTAACAAAAAAAAAAAATTGCTACAAAACTTTTACTCTTAATGGAAAAAATAAGATGGGACAACAAATTCAATGTCAATTGGCATTCATCTGGACAATGTTAAAGTATAGAATATATATGGGTGAGATAACCAAAATATATGGTGAGTGACTATGTATATAAAAAAACGTTACAGTGCTGGACACAAAACTTTACAACGCATACAACAGTGGTATATATCAGGGTTCCAACAACGTTCTGACACCAATAGTGTGATACCAACAAGAATTAATACTGAATCATCTTGCTTTACTCCATCATTTTATTTTTTTCACATTCTTTGAATGCCAAAATCATATCTACTTCTCCTCCTTTCATATCCAGAATGGTCCCAAAATTATTTACTAGACACAGTCGGACAAGAGTAAATATTTTCTTTTGTTATTATGCCACAATGAATGATAAAATCTTTTCAGGAAATCTCAAATGCAGTCACATAATGGAATCATTGGATAAGTAGAAAATCATGTTCAGGTGAAAAATACACTTGCCTCGACTCGAAATATACAAAGACAACACTTCATCAGATTTCAATATTCAACGCATACCATCTAATATATGTTATGAACAACGTTCAAATTAGAATATACAAAGGCAGCGCTTCATCAGATTTCAATATTCAATGCATACCATTTAATATATTTCATTTAACATAGGCCACTAGCATTCAAAATAGTTCAACGCATATAGCAGAGGTATATACCAACACAATAACTGGAGTAGCGTTTAACCAATGGAGCAACGTTTAACCAATGGACTAGCACACAACACACAATAGCTCTTCAAAAATATTTGACGCCAGCGTTAATACACAGTTGATTAACATATTAATACACAATAGCCCTTTGAAAATTTTTGATACCAACATTAATACACAACTGATCCATGCATGTAGATCCCAGCCAAGGTACCTGATTCACGCATGGTTCTTCAACCTTCTGGTTTTTTTCAACGGATGGTTCTTCAACATATGGTAGTGACTACAGAGTGGCAGCGACTATGGAGGGGACATAGAGTGCGGTAGACAGTGGACAAAGAGCAGTAGGTAGTGGATAGAAAGCAGTAGGCAGAAGGGAGTTACAACTATTTTGGGAGCTGGCTCTGATACCATGTCAGGCCAGGCAGTAACTCCTCAAAGAAAAATTAATTCATATGTATTATTCCTTCATGTGGGTCTTCATTATAAACATGAGGGAGGCTGTTCACTTCATCTCTCGATGACTGTTCATGTCTCTTATTATTTATTTACATTGATTGTATTTATTCACCCAACCCTGATGATTAGGTGTCAACAGGAACAACATTTGATTATCTTATTACATATCTAACAAAAAAATGGAAGAATTTGATGCATAAAAAAATCCATATACATGCTTGAAATAAAAGAAGGGTTGTCTCAGTCTAACTATGCTGCTATGAGAATTCTTTTAACATAGATGTGTCTATCTTTAATGAATTTAGTTGGATTTGGCTCTGATGGGGCATCTTCCTTGAGCGGTATTTGTTGAGGTTTATCTACTAAGATTTTTTGATATGCTCCCTATTTACTAGATATCCATGAATAGGTGATAGAGAAGTATTGGTAGCAAATAATTCTTCATTTCAATTTCTAGTGTTGCAATATATTAACAAATTTACAAACAAAGTTTATTCATAGCTTAGGGAATTTGCTAAAAGAGATAAATAACTGAAAGAATAATGGAATAATTTCAAATCATTAAGCTAGATGTGTTACAAATACATCATATTGGATGGCTTTCTAGAGTCAAGGTCATGAAAAGAATTGTTAAACTCATTCCCATTTTATTAAAAGTTCGGGAGTAAGGGGAGAAAATATGAATGAGTTGGAAACAATATTTCATTTACAAGTTTGCATCAAATTACTTGTAAATGTGTTCATTGAGTTAAATAAGTTGAATCAAAAGTTCCAAAAGGATCATGTTGACATTACCTATATTGGAGCTATTTTGGATATTACTATTAATATGCTTCAAAAATGGTTTTTAGGAAGCATTTTTGGGGCAAGTGTAGTGCACACTTCCTCTTTTTTAATAAAAGCACAAGGATGATCTATTGAGTTTTCAAATTTTTATGTTCTTAACCTATGAGAAATTCCATAATACCATAAATGCAAATAAATATAACCCAAAACACATAATGAAATGAGAAAAACTGCAAAGTATTTTTTTATTCAGAAACATAATCAATCTTCACTTGCCTCTTCAAGTGGGAAACCTCGAGCAAAGTAGAGCTTGATTACAATAAGACTTGATGATATTTCCCTTAATAAATAAGACTATTTATAGATAAATGACATCCAAAACCCTAACTACTAATGGTCCCTTGCATAACACGGGTTAACCAATTTATTTATTAACTATTTCCCATTTACAACTAATTTTAGTCCCTTTTCTTTAATGTGGGTCCACCACTTACAATTATTAATGTGGGCTTTATTGATTCTCTAACCAACTATGACTATGACATGACCCAATGGGCTTATTTCATAATTAAATTGGTTAGAGTTGGACCCTAATATTCCCTTCCCCATAAAAAACAGCCTTTTCCTCAAGGCGGAAGCTACGAAAACTACTGAAGAATAGTGGTTGGTTCCCAGGTTGCATCTTCTGGAGAGGTGTCTTTCCAATTGATTAGGACTTCCTTGATTGTGAAGCCACAAAGATGTATTTAGCGAGTTTTGAGGGCTTTTTATGGTTGAAGCCAGTGTGAGCCTTCCTCATCCAATTCAGGTAGACTTGTTTGAATTTTTCAATTGTTCCCCACTACTTTCTTGAGGCGTGATACATGGAAGACTGGATGGATTTTTGAAGTGGGTGGCAAGGCCAGTTTATAGGTGGCTACTCCTATGCACTGAAGTATCTGATAAGGTCCATAGAATTTTGGTGCGAGTTTCTAGAAGCCCTTTTCTTTGAGAGATGTTTTCTTATATGGTTGCAGTCATATGAAGACTTGATCCCCTTCTTAAAATGTGCACTCATAATGATGTTGGTCTATCTATTGCTTCATGTGATTCTGAGCTTGATGTAGATTATCTTTAAGATGAGCTAACATGGCAACACATTTTTGTAGGAGTTGATCAACAGCCTACACTTAGAGCATCTAGGGACATATGAAATAGGTGAAGGTGGGAGTTGGACATACACTACCTCGTATGGAGTCATCTAGGTGGCTTCATGATAGTTAGTATTATACCATCATTCAACTAAAGGTAGCCATTGTACCCATTGATGTTGCTTTTATGAAGTGAAGCACCTTAGATGTGTCTCTAAAAATTTGTTGACTTCTTTCATTTGACCATCAGTTTGGGGATGATAGGCAATACCTAGTTGAAGTTGTGTGCCTTGTAGCTTGAAAAGTTCTTGGAAAAATTTGCTAGTGAAAGTGGGGTCACAATCAAACACAATGTAAGTAATCATGCTATGTAGTTTGAAAATCTGGTCCAAGAATACTTGAGCCACCAGAGTGGGGGTAAATGGGTGGGGTAGAGCGCAAAAATGAGCATATTTAGAAAGTTTGTCCAAAACCGCCATGATGATAGATTTGTTGCCCAATTTTGGGAGACCGGTGATGAAATCCGTGGAAACATCCATCTAGATAGAGGTAGGGAGTGGAAATGGCTGTAAGGTTCCTGGTAACTTGATTGTTTCTCCTTGTTGCATTGACACACATCACATTTAGCTACAAAAGTAAGAATGTCGTTTTTCATGCCAGACCAAAATTAAGAACTTCGAGTGCAAGCATAAGCTTCTAAAAGCTTGAAAGCTCGAGAGATGGAGATGAGTGCAACTCTATACAAAATGAGGGTTTTGAGGGTCGATTTCGGCACTATAACTACTCGATCCATGTAGCGAACAATATCATCCTTCCAAGAGTAGTCGGGTGAGGAATTAGTATCTTTTCTGAAATTATTAATAATTTGGGAGAGAGAGGGGTGTGAGAACAATTCCTTGTGGGTCTCGTCAATCCAATATGGTATGGGAAGAGGGACTGATACCAAGGTGTTTTCATCCTCAAATTGGCGCGATAAAGAATCAACTACTACATTGTCACGCCCTTTCTTGTGAATTATCTCATAATCATATCCCAAAATTTTGGCCAACCATTTATTTTTCTATGGTGATGATAGACGTTTCTCCAAAAAATATTTTAGGGTTTGATGGTCTGTACATATTTGGAAATGTTTCCCCAACAAGTATGGCCTCCAGGTGTCTACGACATGTAATATGACCATCATTTCTTTCTCATAGGTAGATTGACCTAGATGTTTTCCGCTCAGTTGTTGGCTCGTGAAGGCCAATGGTCTACATTCCTGCATTAGTAATGCTAATACTAGTACCAGAAGCATCACATTCAATCACAAAATATTTGATGAAGCCTGGTGGGGCCAATATGGGAGTGGAGAACATGTCCTGTTTGAGATCCATGAAGGCTTATTGAGCTACATCAGTCCAGAAAAATGAATTTTTCTTGAGAGTATTAGTGAGGGGTCTAGCAATGCGACCATAATTACAGAAAAATTTGCGATAGTAGCCAATGAGACCCAAGAATCCCCTCAAACTCTTCAAGATTTTTGGTTGGGGTCAATATTGCATTGCCTATATCGTTTTTAGATCAACCCTCACTCCTTCACGTCCCACATTGTGTCCCAAATACTCAATTTCTTCCATGCCAAAATAGCACTTGGATAATTTAACAAAAAAATTTTGATTCTGGAGTAGTTACAAGATCAGGTCTAGATGTTGAAGACATTTATCCTAGGTTAAACTATACATGAGAATTTCATTAAAGAAGATCAAAAATTTTTTACGGAGATATGGTTTTAGCAGGTAGTTCATGAGGCTTTGAAAAGTAGATGGACCATTGCACAGACCAAATGGCATGACTAGAAATTCATAATGGCCTTCATGAGTGTGGAAGGCAGTCTTGGGAATGTTTACTTCCTTCATGCGTATTTGGTGATAGCCCGAGCGAAGATCTATCTTGGTAAAGAATTGAGCACCAAGTTGTTCATTAAGGAGATCATCAACAACTAGAATAGGAAATTTGTCTTTGACATTGAGCTTGTTAAGGACTCAAAAGACTAGACACACGTGCCATTCTCCATGTTTCTTTAGCACCATGACAACTGGAGATGAATAAGGATGGATGTTGGGACGAATAACACCGGCTTCATGGAGTTCCTTGATGATTTTTTTAATTTCATTTGTTTGGGTGAAAGGATATTGGTATGGATTCACATTAGGTAGTTGGGTCCCCGAGACCAAAGGGATGCTATGATCATGTTCACCCTGATAAGGTGGAAGCTCTTTAGGTTTGTCAAATACCTGCTAGTTGCAGTCTAAGACCTATTGCATCTCAGGATGAATATGAGGAGTAGTGGGTTCAATGGCCTTGATGGCATTAAATTGGGCAACAACATCATGATGGCTCCTTTTCAAAATCTTCTCCATTCGATGCGAGATGATGATATTAGGATCACCTGCCTAGAGTCCTCGTAATGTATCAATGTGGTCATTCTACTTAAAGCTCGTATATAAGTCCTGAAAATCCATTATGATTAGACCCAGTGTGCGAAGCCATTCAACACCCAAGATAATGTCATAAGCACCCATTTCAATAGCAAACATGTGGGTCTTTAGGTGGTAGTCGCCCCTCTTAAGCTTAATATTTTCACAGTGGCCTTCACATTTCATGGTCACCCCACCAGCAATAAGGACTTTTAATTTAGATACTACCCTCACAAATCAATGAAAAAATTTTGCAACTCGCTTATTTATAAAGTTATGAGTGCTTCCACTATCAATCAATATGATGATTGGTCGATGTTTAATAAAGCCTCTAATTTTTAGAGGTTGAGGTGAAGAAATTCGAGCCAAAGCATGTAGTGATATAACGAGCTCATTTAGTGTAGCTATGAGATCATTGTCGGTTTGGGTTTCCCCAACTTCTTTCTCAAGCACTTCAAGGGCTAGAGCTTCCTCATGTGAACTGTTATTAGTAGCATCAATTTGAAATAATTTGGGTTCCTTGCATTTATGTCCAAGAGAGTACTTGTCATGACAATAGTAGCACAATCCTTGTTTTCTTCTTTCGGCCATTTCTACTAGTGACACCTTTTGAACCTTAAGTGTTTCAAGATGGGGCCCTGAGCTGCGGTTGGACGTGCCTTGGAGAACAAATTTGGATGATTGGACTTAGTGGTTAAGGCGATTTCCAGTTCTAAGGCCTTTTTAAAAGCGTCCATCCAAGTAGTTGGGTCATGCATCCAGACATGGGCTTGGATGGCCTCTTTTAGGCCACTGATGAACACTCTGAGTATAAGTCATCTGCTAGAATGTTAGTTCTAATGGCCAATTTATATGTTAAGTCCCTATACTATTAGTGCAACCTCTTATTGTTATTAGTACAAATCCCTTACTATATTTTTGTGCCCATGTAATCCCCATATTGTTATCATTGTTCCCTTACATTATTATTGTTATGTTGGCTCTGACTATATTATTACCCCTTAGAATCATATATATAGAAAGGAGGTCTTGTCATTTGTATCATCCAAGAATTGTTCATTTGTGTAATGTAAAGGAGGTTTCCCCCTCGAAGAGGCGTTCATCTAACTTTTCTATCTTTTTGGGTGCTGGTTTCATAACATTTGGTATGAGAGATTTGGATTCTAGGGTATCACAGTTCCAAACAGGTCATCGTGGCATTTTCGCTATAATTGTCAAAAGCTAAAACAAAAACCCATTTGAGAAGAAACCGCGTTGAACCTCGGGTTCGAATTTCATATCTTCTCTCGCTATATTTTTGGCGATATGATTTGAGGAAGTTAGGGCTTTTGCAAGCTCTAGAATTTCATCTAAAATAGGTTGTCGTAGAATGTGTGTTGTAACTATTTTGCTACAAAGTTGCAGAAGCTAAAAAAAAATCCTGTTTGAGAAGAAATTGGTCTAAACTACAGCTCCAAATTTTATATCCTGTCTTGCTATATTTTTTGAGGTATAATATGATGAAGTTAGGGTTTTGGAGACCCCTGAATTACATTTCAAATAGGTCACCTTGGGAAAATCATCATAACTTTTTTTTTTTCCTGAGCATCAGATTGAAATTTTGTAAGAATTTTTAGAAAGAGTACTTCATGTAGTTTCCTATATATCAGTTTCAAGTACTAAGGCCGAAACAGTGAGATGTGGTATGTTGTACAAGTTAGCTCTAGTGAACTAGTCTAGAATCAGGCCACTGTGGGAGATTTGGCATAACTCTTTCTTGGATAATGAAATTCTAATCAGACTTGCGGGGTTAGAAAGAGAACATAGAGGGATACCGCAGGAAGAAATTTCATAACTTGGAGATTTGAAATTAAAGAGTTACAGTCGTTTCAAGATCGATTTCCTAAAATCAAGAAAAATCGAGATGAGGAAGTTTGATGGCAAGGATCTGGTAATTTGGATACTACAGATGGAGAAATATTTTGATATAAATGGCATGCCACTATTACAAAAGGTCTGTATTTCATCTTCATATTTAGAAAAATATCAATTTTTATGGTGTAAAGGGCTTTGTTCTCATAAACCACTTGTTACGTGGTCAATTTTCACAGAGGAAATTATAGCACATTATGAGGATACAAAGAGCAACACCATAACAATTGGAAGAAACAAGAGAAAAAGGGCTTTGTTACAAAGTGGAAAGAAAAATTATGGCAACAAGGAAATCTACCCCTCACAAGTATAAAGACAAAAGTGTTGTTTCTCCTAGCCTTCCACAACCTACAAGGGTTACACCACAACAGTTGGAAGAAAAAAGAGAAAAGGGGCTTTGTTACAATTGTGATAAAAAAATACATTAAAGGTCATAAGTGTGCTGAGAAGAAATTATTTTAAATTTATTATGGAGAGGAGAAAGAAAAGAATCAAGAAACATCAAAAGAAGAGTATATACACTAGGAACTAATCCTGGAGAAAGAAGAAATGAATCCAACCACATCTTGTAAAGCATTGGAAATAATTACTACTCCTCAAACTCTTAAGATAGAAGGACATATGAAGAAGAAAAAGGTTCAAGAAGTGAAAGAATAGATGAAGAAAGAAGAAATGAATCCAACTGTATCTTGTAATGCAATGGATGGAATTACCACTCAAACTATCAAGATAGAAGGACATATCAAGAAGAAAAATGCTTAAGAAGAGAAAGATCACATATAGCATCAAGAATGAATCTGACCATATCTTGTAATGCACTGGAAGAAATCACCACTCCTAAAACTCTAAATATAGAAGGACATATCAAGAAGAAAAAGATTCAAGCAATAAAAAATCACATCGAGCATCAACAACAAGTTCTCTAACTTTTAAAGGATAACGCCACTTTCGTGCAAAATTGAATGAAAGAACAGGCAGAAAGACATCGCAATGAAAGAAGTTTTGATGTAGGCGATTGGGTATTTTTATGGTTACATACATACAAACAAATGTCCTTCAAGAAAATTATTTATGAGAAAGAGATGTTGGCAATACTACACGCACTTAAGAAATGGTGACCTTACCTAATGGGAAGACACTTTAAGGTAAAAATGGATCATGATAGTATTAAATACCTTTTAGAACAAAAATTATCCTCTGAAGAGCGACAAAAATGGCTCACAAATATGTTGTGTTATGACTTTGAAATCATCTACAAAAAATGGAAGCAAAATGTTGTGGCAGTTGCACTCTTAAGAAAGGAAGAGGATGTAGAAGCATTGTTGTGCACCATTTCTATTATCCAACCAGATTGGATAAACGAAACAAGGTATGAATAGAGGAAGGACAAAGAAGTGTGGTCACTCATTCAAAAGTTGTAGAAGATCCCAGTTCAAACAATATTGCCAGAACTTGACGAGGAAGGAAAAATCATATTGGAGACTGGAGCAGTCACAAAAAAAGAACCTGACAACTATGGAATCAATCAATTTCAGAGTACCTCATCAAGTGGAAGAACTTATGAGCTGAAGATTCCTTGTGGGAGGACAATAATTTTATACAGGAGCATCAAGAACTACTCAAGCATTGAGGACAACACTTTTTGAAGGAGAGGGGCATGTTAGGTCCCTATACTACTAGTGTAACCCCTTATTGTTATTAGTACAACTCCCTTATTATATTGTTGTGCCTATGTAGTCCCCATATTGTTATTATTGTGCCCTTACATTATTATTGTTATGTCAGTTCTGATTATATTATGACCGCTTAGACTCCTATATATAGAAAGGAGGTCTTAACATTTTGTATCATCCAAGAATTGTTCATTTTTTTAATGTAAAGGAGGTTTCCCACTCAAAGAGGCTTATTTCTAAGGCGTTGATCTATCTTTTCTATCTTTCTATGAGCTGGTTTCATGACATTATCAAAGGCTACAATGTAGTCCTTTATTGAGCATTTTTTCCTAATTTTAGTAAGACGACCCAAAAAATTAGATTCGTAGTCAAAGCAATCACATATGGTTTTTGAGAACATGTGGCAAGTCAAGTTCCCTGGATAACATTTATGATGCCACTGCCACCATTGCCATCTCTCCTGGTCCAAAGAAAGGGCTCCCACATGTAGTTTAGTTTGATCTTCTGAGATGTCTTCAAGGCAGAAATATTGTTCCATTTTTGCTACCCAGACTACAAGGACAGATCCATCAAATTTGTGCATGTCTAGCTTGGGTGTCTGGTGCTGGGAAGAGTGGTGATTTCCATGGAAGTGAATGTGATGGTTGGATTATCCTTCTATGTGTGCATCAACACTAGGCTCCTCCATATGAGGCGGGCTTAGAATGGATGATATATGTGAGAGCTCTTTGAGAACCGTGCCCTCGAATGTGTTGAATTTTTCTTCAAGGCTGTTGATCCTCTTGAGTGCCTTTTACACATCCATAACTTGAGATCGGGTACCCTTCATGTACCAATCTGGGACAAATTTTTTGAGCTTACTTAAGAGTAGTCTTCTTGGAAAGAGGGAAAACTCACGATTATAATGACATGGATCCCTTGAGGTAGCGTTAGGAAAATTTTGGGACCACCAAAAATTTGGGGCTTATAAATGAATGGTACCAATGCGACTAGTTTTTTGTCCTCAATATGATGGGATAAGTCTCTTATAGATGCCTAGGGATGGTCTCTAACTTTTTTTTTTTTACTCCCTACTGATCAATACTGTAGTGGGTGAATTCCAGAAAACGTGATCCTGCCCAATGTCCTGTGAAAATCTGGCATGTACTATAATATTAGCGAGCCTCACTATGCAAAGAGTCTGATCGGCACTGTGAAAACCCCAACTACTGAAGGTGAGTTAAACGATGACACCAGAACCCCACTATTGGATTTGATTTGTATAGCACTGGCAGAACCCCAACTGTTGGATTAGATTTTCACTACGGCAGTAGAACCCCAACTTCTAAAGGTGAGTTTCATGATGGCACCAAAATCCCACTGTTGGATTTGATTTGTACATTGGTGGAAGAACCCCAACTGTTGGATCAAATTTTCACTACAGCGGCAGAACCCCAACTGTTGGATCTGATCAGGA
Source organism: Pinus taeda (assembly GCA_000404065.3). Classification (NCBI taxonomy): domain Eukaryota; kingdom Viridiplantae; phylum Streptophyta; class Pinopsida; order Pinales; family Pinaceae; genus Pinus; species Pinus taeda. The sequence continues at coordinate 92,609 of APFE030401908.1, read as the reverse complement.
AGATAATGTAGTGGGCAATCTTAAAATAGTAGAGGGAACTATGGTCACAAAGGAGTGTTAGGTGCTATAGATCACAATATGCACAGGGGTCCAACAATAGTGCTCGACCCAATATTTTAGGATGATAACTAAGGAGGATTAGTCGTACCCTTAGCCATACTACCCGACTACCCTATCATATGTACGAGTAATCTCCCCAAGTGTTGTTCTCAATGTATTGTAGCAACAAGATGGTTAGTGGCTTATCTAAGGCTAGGTTTTAGGTGAGCTTAGGGGGCTTTCAATATACCCAAAGGTACATGGAAGTGCATTCCATATGCAGTTTTGTCTAATGCGCTACTACTCAAAGAGGTACCAACAGGGGCTACAAGGAAGTCCAGCAAGTGTGACCACCTCTTGTAGTTCCTGCATGCGTGCCTCCCCAAATCCGTAAGTTTATGTGCTTAGTGATAGATTCCATGGTTTAAAGATGCTAGAACACGTCTCTAGCCTAAAAACAATCTATGAAAATTAGAGGTACAATCGGCCCTAGAAAGTTCTCTGATACCACTTGTTATGCTCTTCATCTATGAGAAATTCCACAATACTAGAAATGTGAAGAAATATAACCTACAACATAGAATGAAATGAGAAAAACTGCAAATTATTTTATTATTTAGAAACATAATCATTGTTCACTTACCTCTTCGAGGGGGCAACCTCCAGAAGAGTAGATTTCAATTACAATAAGACTCAATGATATTTCCCTTACTAACTAAGACTATTTATAGCTAAATGACATCCAAAACCCTAACTACAAGTAGCCCCTTGCATAACACAAGTTAACCACTTTATTTATTAACCATGACCCATTTACAACTAATTGTGGTTCCTTTTCTTTAATGCAGGTCCACCACTTACAATTATTAATGCGGGCTTTATTGATTCTCTAACTAACTATGATTATGACACAACCCATTGGGATTATTACATAAATAAAAGGGGTTAGGGTTGGACCTGTTAGTGTCAGTATCTTCATCCCTCCATCAGTGATCAAAATTCTCTTGTTGCATTGCATTTTAGGTGTCTCATTCAATCAGCTGCATTCCATTAGGATCATGGATCATCTAATGGCAGTGGCATATTATCAATTTTCCCTCATGGTCTTTACCCTTGGCCTATTTTCACAAATTCAAATCATTTACAATTATTTTCTGTCTTTACATTTGCAAAAGCCATTTTTAGGGTTTTTAGGTCTACTTAGGTCTAGGGTTTGTCATTAAAGTCTTGTAAAAGCTTAATAAAGGTCAGCAGGCACATGAGGAGGTAAAATAAGTTCTCAGCATCAAAAAGTTCAATAATCACATGTTCATTGATTGATTTTTGCTCAAAAACCTCTTTTGTGGAAAAACAGAGTTTTTTCTTTTATGTATATAATTTTCATGTAATTTTATTATTCCTATATGTAATAAGTTTGGAAATTCAACCCTGGTCACCTTGCCAAGCTCCTGCACTTCAGCTCCTGCAAAAGAGACGAGATTCAAAGCATTAGTCCATCAATTTTTAAAAAACAAGTCAAACTGCCAAAACAAAGTTTTAAAATCCAAAGTGAAAGGCAAACATTAGAAAAGTGGGTTTTTGTAAGTGAAAAATTCGAGTCGCTTGTATATAAAGTGTTCCTTGGGTTAAAGAGTTCATTTGCGCAAAAGAGTGAGAGAAAAAAGTCAAAATTTCAATTTGGTGAGCAAAAGGAGAAAACACATCTAAAATGTGCCAAGCTTCCTGGTGCAACGCACCTGGGTTGAGGCGCGACACACCTGTTGGTTGCGGCGCACCTATTGGGCGCGACACACCTGTGTCTGGGCACGGCACACCGGTCCTCTAAGCCCAAAATTCACCCAATCAACTTTTCCAAGCTCCAAATCTTGCAAACTTCATTCTTTCAAGTAAATCATCCCTAAGTGCCATTGCAAGAGTTTTCATGCTCCTTGATGATGTGTAAATAGGTGAAAAGACAAACCCTAGTTTTATGCATAGTGTATTGAAAAATTGTGTAGGGTTTTCAAAAGCTGTCATTGTTGTTTTTTTCTCCCTGCAATCATTTTCACATTCCTTCACTACACTCCCCTCATTTCATATCCCTTACCTCTCTCTCATTCACATTCATCCTACCCCCCTATCCCCAAAATCCTAAACCCTAACAACAAATTTCCATTATTACCCTAAACCCTCATCCTCATTCCCTAAACCATATCACTCCCTTATAACCCTACAGTCAGCACAAAATCCCTCATTCATAGTCCCAATCATCAGTCCTATTCATCAAATAGCAGTCACCTATTTTGATATAAAATCTATTCATACTCATCATTGAAACATCCAAATAGTGGCAAATATGGAAACAAATTCAACTTATGAAAAGGATGAGGAGACCGTGAGTGATTCCTCCCAAGAAATTCATGCACTAAGAAGACCCCATAAGGGAGGAAAACACATCCAGGAGGAGCCCACTACACTCACAGAGCTACTGGCTTGTCCACTTGCAGTAGCATGTTTCAAACATTAGTCTTGTTACCAGTTTTGTGAGATGGTGGAAGGAGTGAAATACTACCATGAGCTCACTAGACTTTTTGTTCTCCATCTTCACAATGGTGAGGTCAATTTAATAGGTGTTACCTTCACTTTGACACCTGAAACTATAGCTGAAGCAACAGGTATTCTGAATGTGGGTGAACAGTGGAACAAAGGACATCTTGTGGACAAAGAACATTATGAGCCTTATATCAAGGCTAGCTATTAGAAGCAGATTAGTAGGGTCTTTCCTTTCAGACACCTATAGGACACTTATGTTCCACCCATGAAGCTAATTATCAAATACTTCAGCTATGAAGGGAGATTTTCTCACTTGTACACCTACCATATTAGATTATTGATGCATTTCATTAGGGCGAGGATGATGAATTTCCCCTTTTTCATATGTAGAAATATTGAGAAAATGACCACATTAGTGAAAAGAAAACCTCCTCATCAATAGTACAATAGAATTTATCACTTTGCATTGATCAAGATTGTGGTTTTGCATCAGCTGAGTTTGTTGAATGTTTTATGGGATGATTTCATTGCACATGAGGTTTTCAAAAGCCCTCAAGTGACCCCATCAGTTTTTCAAGAGGAAGGAGGGCCTTAAAATCAACCAGAGGTGCATGAGACTCAAACCACCAGTGTGCCAATATTCATCACTTATCAAAAGGGGACAATGAGGCTATTTGCAAATGTAAAATGAGTACTATCTCCACCTGGGGTGGAAGGGGTCTCGTTTCCTTCATCAGATCATAGGCAAATGCTATCTTCACCTCGGGTGAAAGGGGCTTTGCCTTCTTCTTTAGCAAAATAGGTACAAGAAAAAGGGAAACAAACAGTGCATGAGGAAGGGCCTTCTGAAGGTCAGGAGAGAGATTTCATTTTGATTTAGGATGATGATGTGGATTTGGGCCCCCAAAGCTCAAGACTGAAAGAGATCATCAAAGAGAAATAATTCAACATTCATGCCTTCACTCTTAACCTTGAAAGGGCTAAGTGGATCATCAATTACCTTGAGCAAAGGAACAAGCAGTTGGAGGATTAGCAGATGATCATGGAGCTGCAAACTATAAGTGAAAACTAGCAAGCAGCAAAAAGGATTTGAAAGTCAAATTGACACCGCTTGAGCAAGAGATTGATGCTGATTGGGAATCTTGGCTAGAGAGGAAAAATAAGCACTTAGAGAAGCCGCTTGAGAAAGAAAATAAGGAGAAAAAGATCTTGATGCACATGGATTTTCATTATTTGGCAAGAAACAAGATTTGCAAAGCGTGAATAAGGAGCTTAAAACCAAGTTGAGGAAAACTTTGAGGAGGAAGAAAGACCAAGATTGACTCAAAATATTGGCTGAAGCTTCCTTGGTCCAACATAGTACTTAATGCAGGTCACTTAGTCCAAATTTCAAGAAATTTGTCACTGTTTTGACAATTTTGAAATTTTGAAGGAAAAAACAGGTTTTTCTACCTGGTACGTAGCGCCACCCGGCACTTGCTTTTGCTAGGGACCTCCTCTGGAGGAAAACTCTACATTTTTGGATTCCTTGTGAAAAATTATGAACACCTAGAAATTAATAGAAAGTTTTGTCAAGTTTTGGGCCTCCAAAAGGGTCAAAAACACCTCAAAAATTCCCTCTCTGCCCCTTTTTTTCCACATAGGAAGCAATGTTAGGAGAACTCACTTTTGGAGGGGCAAATGGACACTAAATTTAGAAATTTTACTTGTTCTGGAAAGTAGACAGATAGACCTTTCGAAAAAGTCCACTTGTAGCAACTTTGGTGCACAGGTCAGCTTCTAAAATTAGCTTCATAAAAGAACTACGCACAGGGAAAGTGGCACGATGCACAAGATGGAAAATTGCTATTTTTGCCAAAAAACTTTGTTTTTTGCCTAGTTTTTTCCCAATTTGACTTTTTCTCTCTCATGGTCAAGCTCATGATGTAAATTGATGTAACTTGATATAATTTGATGTAAAAATGGTAAAAAATCACTCATGGAGGTAGATACATCATGTATAGGTGGTTTTGAAACTGAATGAATCAGTTTCCTAGGTTTTAGAGGCAAGCTGTTCCACTACCTATTTTTCAGTTCTTAGTTTAGATCTTGTTGAAACAGCTCCTAAACTCATGAATTCGACCCCTCAAGGTTAGAATGGGTTGTTTGTTGCCTATATATAGTACATTTTCAGTCATTTGTTAGGGTTGGACTCTTGTGAAAGCTTTGAGCATCATTGTACATTCATTTCAACAGTTTGACAAGGCAATAGACCAAGGTTTGCAGCATTTTGTAGGATTCTTGTGGCAAGGTCATTCAGTATTGTTTCTCCTTCTGTAATTCAAGTTATCATGTGTTTAAGTGTGCCATTATCTCTTTATTTTTCAACTCAACTAAATGGATCAAGTATAAAGGTGGAAATCATTGATTTGCAGTGCTCTACCTTAGGGTTTGTTTAGCTTTTCATGTTTTCTACTATTTGAAGAGGATCCTTGATACTTTCATGCCCTCTCCAACTCCTCACCAGTATTAATAATATCCATTTCACTTATTTCAAAGAACTAAATCATTTGCCTACCTCTCCCTACCGAAATCTCTGCAAGATTGAGTTCATTCCCAAAACCCAAAACTGCCTTTCATTTTTGATCCAGCAAACATACATAAAACTCAATCAAACTCCTCTGAGCATATACCTAGCCTAAAATTAGTCTTTAAATCAGTCATCTCAAGCCTCATTTTCTATATTTTCTTGATATTGACAAGGAGAGAGCCCTCTCTCGACCTGGTAGGGCTAGCTACCAGGTTAAGCGTGGTTTGATGTTACCCTTGACCTGCCTTTCTCAACTTTAGGTAGATTTAGGCACTAACATAGTGGTGACCATACTAGGGATGAAAATTTTATTTGTTTGTTAGTGTTCTTTGCTTTATAAATTACAAACGGAGCCTGAGGTTAGCCAAGTAGCCTTCAAAACTGCTCTTTCTTTGCGAGTGCATAAGTAGATGAATGTTGCTTCAGTTATTCTCTGGTTTAGTTTATGAACTGAACATCTGACTTGAAAATTGCCCCAATACATGTATCAAGTTAGATCTGATTGTTGATGGTGGACAATAATTAGACACCGAAAGGCTGAAATCATTCACTTGGTGACTCCAGTGTCAAAAAATCCAAAGGTTCAAAATTTTTATGGTGACCCCACTCTTCAATAAATCAGTAGTCTGAAGAATTTCTTGGTCAATTCATTGTTATCAAAATGGATTTGTTTGCTCAAAGGTATGCTCCCATGAGCCGAGATCACATTCCAAGGTTTCCAAATAAAATTCCTAAGATAGATTGGCAAACGAATTTGCCTATGTTTAAAGATGATGATAGGAATGATGCTACTTTACATTTGGTTAGATTTCACATACATATTCACAAGTTGAAGGTTGATTTTCCTAAAGATTGTTTGATGAAGATATTCATGGCCACTCTAGAAGGTGAAGCCCAATGTTGGTATGAAATTTTGCCACCTGCTTATATTTATTGTTTAAAGGATTTTCATACTAAGTTCTTTGAAAGGTATAAATAATCTTATCCATCCTTAAATTTAGTTCAAAACTGTTGCAAACATGTTTATAGTTTTATTGAAATTATTGAGAGAATTTATGAAGATGATGACTTCATGGACGATGAGATCATGGAAACCCTGTATGAAAATCCATTTCAGTAGCATAAAGAGAGCTTAGAGGATACTTGTCAAGATGCTCAGGAAAATTTGTAGTAGGATCAAGATCTTAGTGCAATGGAAAATGATGAAAGAGAAGGTCTTACTTCCGATCTAATCATAGCAAATGATAGTATGCAGGGAAATCAAGTCTTAATTTCAAGATGTGATAAAGTCAAGTCGGCTCTTTCAGATCTAGATTTAGGTCGTGATGATCAAGAATACCTTGTGATGAATCCCATGAAGGAGATCTCTGGTGTTGAGATCATCTGGAAAGAAGAAGATAGAGTTATTGACCCAAGTGTTCTCATTTCATTTGAACAGAGCCTTCATGAGGAGGTAATCCAGTCCTTTTATGAAAAACAAGATGATATCTTTGTTCAAGTAAGTGAAAATTATTCTTTTGATAACTCAGTGGTAAATGATAATTTGATTGCCATGTCATATCAAGATGATCATCAATGTTTCCAAATTTCAGAAGACCAGGGAATTAAGGATTGTCATTGAAGTTTTTCATGTTTTGAAATGTTATCTCAAGAATAAAATAATCGTTTGAGCAAAACAAAATAGAAAGTATTATCTCCTATATCTGAAGATGAGATAGATCGACTCCTAAAAGGTCAAGTTACAACCCAAGCTAATGAAGATCTGTAGTGTGCACATGGTCAAGAAGGTGTTGGTGAAACTTCTTTCTCTTTTAAAAATGATGACAGTCTCAAAATTAGAATTATAGATCAGTGAACAGATAATATTTTCTTTAATGGAGATAATAATGCTATCATGTTTGACAGTCTTGAGCATTGTTTTCTGTTTAAGAATGACCTAGACCATGAAATTGAGGAATATAAGCCTGAGAGAGACAATATGCCAGAAATCGAGTCAGAGTTTCTCATGGTCGAAAAATTTACAACTAACACTCAGATGGGAGAAGCTTATACCTCTCTATTCCTTCTTATCACTCAGAAATAAGTTGTTCTCTCAAATCATAATAAAGGGAGTACTTGTATTTTTGCTGCTGGATCTCAAGACAAGCTAGTGCTTCAGGATTTTCAAGATCCCTTCAGCATTCTTTTGCAAGCATTAGAAAAGATGAATGTTGCTTGGTTCATTATCATAAGCTTTGGTTTTAGTTGTTATTGTGAGTTGCCTACATGTATATCATTCTACATGCTCAAAGAAAGTGAGAGCAAAATTTCATTATGTAGCTATCTACTAGATTGGATACATTGGAAGGCCCACTTCACATGATTGTACATATTTCATCAGTAGGAAAGTGGTTGTCATTATGATTTGAAGCCTTCAAATCTTGATGGTCTGCTACCATTTAAAAGTACTTATTTCAGTTAAATAAGTTGTTGACACCTAATCTTCATGATTGGGGGAATTTTATGTAAATAAATAAATTAGGAATGTGAACAGTCATCAGGAGATGAACTGAACAATCACTCCTTATTGTATATAACAATGACCTACCTATGGAATAATAGATGAATAATTTGTTTGTTTTGTGGAGTTACTACCTGGCCTGACATGGTATCAGAGCCAACTCCCTGTTTACCCTTTATATCTTTGTAACCCCTGATCTCCTCCATGCTTTCTCCACACGTGCGCTGCCCTGACATATTCTATTTATGATTTTTTGTATACGCTTTGACTCCAAACCATTTCATATTCTCTGACCCCTGACACCTCTGTCCATAATGCGCTACCTTTCTATTTCTCGTCACATAGTATCTCTCGCTTGTTTGCATGGATTCTAGAGACTGCTAGCTTTGACGTATTCCTATATATTTTCACTGCTTCTATGCGGGGAACCTCAGAAACACCGAGGAACTGCTTCATTTCTAGAGAAACAGGATCCACCATTTCCAGCCTGCTTGCTTTGTAAACCATCACCATGTTTAGTTTACCGAATTCAGGTACTGCGGTTTCTTGCACTGGCCAGCTGAATCGTCGATCTTAGGAGGACTAGCATTGTGTGTCTGAGGTGATAAGTTCTTCAATACATAGTAATAGCCGTGGTGGGATACATTGTATGCCATTATTTACTGCAGAGGAACCTGAAAGTGAAAGGTCCTCGAATGCGGCCTCTTCTAGGCATGCTGCCATCGCTTTTAATCAACACAAACTGCGTCTATGATTGGGTGAACGAGAACCTGATCCGTTGTGGGGAAGATTCACGTTCAGTGGCCCCTGCATGAGTAGACTTTTCTGCGTCACGACAACCATTCTATTAACTGTGCCACTAATCGAACTCGTGACTTCTTGTGTGTCTGAGAGCTGTTATCGCTAACCAAGAAACTAGCAAGGACCGTGCCCGATATATTTTAATGTTTGTCTCTTTTAAAATTTTGGTCAATATATATGTTGAATGACATAGCGTTTTGAGTGTTTTGAACTATGGTATGAACGCTATTTGAATAGTCCAGCGTATTGCACTGTGCGGTTGAAATAGTAGTTGAACTGCAGCTTTATTAAGTGATATACACCGCCTATGGACTGCATTTGAATCTGTCCAGCGAATGGTCTATGGTATATATATAATATATATATATATATATATATATATTGAATGGTTTTCATTTGTGCGTAGAGCTCTTGTTTAAAAGAAAAAAAAAGGGGGGAGGTGATATGGAAATATTATATGAGGATATTTTATACATTTTGGAGACATTTGAAGAAAACATAGTGCATAAAGTATTTGACATCTTTTTGCCTATTTGAGTACAATTTCACTGCATATCAGCATAAGTATTTTTTCTATCAGCAGAAGTTTTTTTACAAAATGCATTCAATCATATCTATGGTAGGAATAGTTCTCATTGGCAAGGAGAACTATCCTGATTGGTCTCGGATGATACAACACACCCTCATCTTCAATGAGTTGTGGAAAGGAGTGTGTATCGGAGAAGGAGACAGTGACCCAGAAAACCCTACCTCAAACAAAGAGCTCGCCATTTGGGAAAACAAGAACAACAAAGCTTATGCATTAATCGCAGCATCTGTAAATAAAGAGGTGAGTCGCCATATTTCATCATATTCAATTGCCTTTGAAGCTTTACAAAAGTTGAAAGAACTCTATGACTCACATTCTGCACTTGAAGTTGTCCAACTCATGATTAAACTCTTCACTCTTGAACTGCAAAATAATGATCCTCTTGCTCTTGCATCTAAAATAAAGTCTATAATTCATGATATCAAATCCACTAAGGTTGAGCTAGATATCCATCTTATTGCTTTTCTCAAGGCACTTTATCTTACTTCAATTATCTTGAGTCTTTGCAAGCAAATGGAAATCTCAAGGATGTAACCTTTGACTCTCTTGTGAAAATGTTTGCTGAAAGAGAAAAAGCTTTTGGAAAGAAGACCACCCCTAAGTCTTCTGAAGAGACTGTGTGCCTTGCTCATAAAGAAAAACATCCTGCTCAAGATTCTACAAGAGGAAGAGGTGGACAAAGAGGAAGAGGAAGATATTTCAGAGGCAGGGGGGGCAGACATTTTCAAGGAGAAAAGGAAGATTTACACTGTATTCACTGCAAAATAAATGGATCACATGATGCATCCACATGCAAGCTACCATGGGACAAAATTGAGCAGAGAAGAAACCAACAGAAAGGTAAAATTGATGATATAGACAAAGGTAAAGCACCTAAATCCGCTCACTATGTTGAGGCACAATGTAACATTGGAGTAAATGAAGATTTGTTTAATTCTTCACTTGCTTCCTGGAAAAATGATTGGTTGCTTGATTCAGGAGCAACTTGTCACATGACTCATAGAAAATATTTTTTTGAAGATTTCACCGACAATGTTGATGGAGCAGTATACTTTGCATATCAGTCAAAAATCAAGCCATCAGGGCTTGGCACAATCAGGCTTAAACTTCCTAGTCTTCTCGACTTTCTTCTGGATCATGTTCTATATCTCCCACAACTCAAGAGAAACTTGTTGCCCTTGGTCCACATCTTCTAGCAAGGTCACTCCATTCATATGTTTGATGGCAAGCTTGAGGTAAGAAAAGCATCTGAAAACTCACTTGTCATGAGGGGAATAGAAGAAGAAAGGCTTTTCAAACTGCAAGGAACATCTGCTCATGCACAACATTTCTCATATATTTCTCATCATGAAGAAGGTACACTTCCATCAAGTTTATTATGGCATGCTAGATTTGGACATTTAAACTATGACAGTCTCTGTTTATTGAAGAAAAATGGTGTTGCTGGTTTGCCTACAATTCCTAGAAAACTTAAGCATGTGATGCTTGCATTCTAGGAAAGCATAGCAAACAGTCATTTCATGACTCACATTCAAGAGCACATAGGAAGCTTGAACTTATTCATTCAGATTTATGTGGTCCAATGCCTGTTCCTTCTGTAAATGGAAATAAATATATCATGACATTTATTGATGACTACACCAGAATGTGTTGGGTTTATTTATTGAAGAACAAATCTGATGCTTTTCAAACATTCAAGAATTTTCATAAATGGATTGAAATTGATGCACAATCTCATATTGGGTCTATTCACACTGATAATGGAAAAGAATATACATCAAATTAATTTGAAAACTATCTTCGACAACATCGGATCAAACATCAAACAATTGTGCCTTATAATCCCCAACATAATGGTGTAGCTGAAAGAATGAATAGAACAATCTTGAATATGGTACGATCCATGCTCTTATTCAAAAATGTAAAGATAGTGTTTTGGGATGATGCTGTTCTATGTGCTGCATATATAAAGAATAGATGTCCATCTAATGCTATAAGAAACAAGACTCCTTATGAATTGTGGTATGGACATGTTCCTTCGGTAAAACATCTCAGGATCTTTGGTTCCACCTGTTATGCTTTGATACCAAAGGTACGTAGAAACAAACTTGGTGCTAGAAGTCGTAAGTGTATATTCCTGGGGTATTCAAACACCTCCAAAGCATGCTGCCTCTATGATGAAGTAAATAAAAAGTTTGTTGTATCCAGAGATGTAATTTTTCTTGAATCATCCAAATCTGACAATGTTGTTGAGTGGCAACTTGATTGTTTCGATAGATTCGCAAAAACGAAATCATTTCAAGAATTTGATAATCAGATTCCACATCTTGAAGGGGGGTTTCCTATTCTAGATCACATATGGAATCTTCTTCTGAAGAATACTCTCCCCTGACTGAAACTCCAACAACGGATGATGCTTTAAGTGATGTAATTGATAGAATTGGGAGAATCAATCTTGATTCACTCCCAACTCAATCAACAGAGCAGCCTGGACCATCTTAGAAAGGTCCCCCAAAGTGGTTGACGAAGACACTTAAAAGTGTTCATCCTGATGAAATTGGAAAAACAGGAACCAGAAACTCAAACCGACAAAATGGAGGTGATGTAGATGACTCTATTTCACCTGTTGATATGGATGTTTCTTATGATTGTGAATTGAACTTGTCTACATATTTTGAACCAACTTCCTTTAAAGAAGTTGCTTCTCATGATGAATGGAAAGACGCGATGCAAAAGGAGTATGATGCCCTCATAAAGAACGATACTTGGAAGCTGGTTGATCCTCCATTTCGAACCAAACCAATTGGCTGCAAGTGGGTCTAAAAGAACAGGTACAAAGCTAATGGCTCACTTTAAAAGCACAAAGTTAGGCTTGTGGCAAAAGGTTTTGCAAAGAAGGAAGGGGTCGATTATGAGGAAACTTTTCCCCCACAGCAAAATGGGCCACCATCCGGACACTCTTTGCACTAGCAGCTCAGAATGGTTGGAAAGTCCTTCAAATGGATGTAAAAACTGCCTTCTTGAATGGAGATCTAAAAGAGAATGTTTTTATGTCCTAGCCTGAAGGATTTGCTGTGAAAGGACATGAACATAAAGTATGCAAACTTGTGAAGTCCTTGTATGGCCTCAAACAAGCACCATGAGCCTGGTATGAAAAATTAACTAAGCATCTTCTGAAACTCAACTTCAATCATTTTGATCTTGATGATGGAACTTTATTTGTCAAGAAATTTGGAAAAATAGTTGTATATCTTGTGGTATATGTAGATGATATTTTAATGATAGGGAACAATGAAAGCTATATTGCATCCATAAAGGAAGAATTGGGGAAAAGTTTTGAAATGATTGATTTGGGCTATGTTCATTACTATCTTGGCATTGAAGTAACCCAACATCCAAAGTCCATATTTCTTTCTCAAAAGAAATACACTGGATATTTGTTGAACATGTTTGGCATGACAGAGTGCAATCCTCTTACTACTCCAATGGAACAAAACTTAAAGCTCAC
>APFE030401908.1:68439-78634 GCA_000404065.3 Pinus taeda | reverse complement strand
AATCCCCAACAGAATGGTGTAGCTGAAAGAATGAATAGAACAATCTTGAATATGGTACGATCCATGCTCTTCTTCAAAAATGTAAAGATAGTGTTTTGGGATGATGCTGTTCTATGTGCTGCATATATAAAGAATAGATGTCCATCTAATGCTATAAGAAACAAGACTCCTTATGAATTGTGGTATGGACATGTTCCTTCGGTAAAACATCTCAGGATCTTTGGTTCCACCTGTTATGCTTTGATACCAAAGGTACGTAGAAACAAACTTGGTGCTAGAAGTCGTAAGTGTATATTCCTGGGGTATTCAAACACCTCCAAAGCATGCTGCCTCTATGATGAAGTAAATAAAAAGTTTGTTGTATCCAGAGATGTAATTTTTCTTGAATCATCCAAATCTGACAATGTTGTTGAGTGGCAACTTGATTGTTTCGATAGATTCGCAAAAATGAAATCATTTCAAGAATTTGAAAATCAGATTCCACATCTTGAAGGGGGGATTCCTATACTAGATCAACATATGGAATCTTCTTCTGAAGAATACTCTCCCCCGACTGAAACTCCAACAACGGATGATGCTTTAAGTGATGTAATTGATAGAATTGGGAGAATCAATCTTGATTCACTCCCAACTCAATCAACAGAGCAGCCTGGACCATCTTAGAAAGGTCCCCCAAAGTGGTTGACGAAGACACTTAAAAGTGTTCATCCTGATGAAATTGGAAAAACAGGAACCAGAAACTCAAACCGACAAAATGGAGGTGATGTAGATGACTCTATTTCACCTGTTGATATGGATGTTTCTTATGATTGTGAATTGAACTTGTCTACATATTTTGAACCAACTTCCTTTAAAGAAGTTGCTTCTCATGATGAATGGAAAGACGCGATGCAAAAGGAGTATGATGCCCTCATAAAGAACGATACTTGGAAGCTGGTTGATCCTCCATTTCGAACCAAACCAATTGGCTGCAAGTGGGTCTAAAAGAACAGGTACAAAGCTAATGGCTCACTTTAAAAGCACAAAGTTAGGCTTGTGGCAAAAGGTTTTGCAAAGAAGGAAGGGGTCAATTATGAGGAAACTTTTCCCCCACAGCAAAATGGGCCACCATCTGGACACTCTTTGCACTAGCAGCTCAGAACGGTTGGAAAGTCCATCAAATGAATGTAAAAACTGCCTTCTTGAATGGAGATCTAAAAGAGAATGTTTTTATGTCCTAGCCTGAAGGATTTGCTGTGAAAGGACATGAACATAAAGTATGCAAACTTGTGAAGTCCTTGTATGGCCTCAAACAAGCACCATGAGCCTGGTATGAAAAATTAACTAAGCATCTTCTGAAACTCAACTTCAATCATTTTGATCTTGATGATGGAACTTTATTTGTCAAGAAATTTGGAAAAATAGTTGTATATCTTGTGGTATATGTAGATGATATTTTAATGATAGGGAACAATGAAAGCTATATTGCATCCATAAAGGAAGAATTGGGGAAAAGTTTTGAAATGATTGATTTGGGCTATGTTCATTACTATCTTGGCATTGAAGTAACCCAACATCCAAAGTCCATATTTCTTTCTCAAAAGAAATACACTGGATATTTGTTGAACATGTTTGGCATGACAGAGTGCAATCCTCTTACTACTCCAATGGAACAAAACTTAAAGCTCACATCTATTGAAGGAAAGGAATTTGAGGATGCAACAAAATATAGACAGCTTGTGGGAAGTCTCATCTACCTCACTACTACCAGACCATACATTTCATTTTCTGTTGGAATCCTCTCCAGGTTTATGCAAAAGCCTTGTGAGGGACATTGGTCTACTGCAAAAAGAGTTCTAAGGTACTTGAAGGGAACTCAAGACCTTAGAATCAAGTATACACAGGTGAACGACTTTAGCTTGATTAGATACTCTGATTTAGACTTCGATGGAGACAAAGAAACTAGGGTATCTACTTCAGGATATGCTATGAGTCTTGGATCAGGGGCTGTCTCCTGGAGATCACGCAAACAATCAGTTCCAGCAGATTCCACAACAGAAGCAGAATACGTGGCAGCAGCTGAGCAACAAAAGAAATTGTGTGGCTCAGGAAAATTCTTGAAGATTTGCAGGTAAAACAAGTACAATCAACTCCACTCATGATTGACAACACCTCTGCAATAAAGTTGGCCAAGAACCCAAAGTTCCATGATCAAACGAAGCATATCAACACTAAATATCATCTGATTCGACATCATGTTGAGGCCAAAACAATCCATCTCCGTCATTGTTCCACAAATGAGCAAATTGCAGACATCTTCACCAAAGCACTTGGAAGGGAAAAGATTGAACGATTCATAATGATGCTTAGACTCACCAACATCCCTTCATATTAAGGGGGGGAATGTTGACACCTAATCTTCATGATTGGGGGAATTTTATGTAAATAAATAAATTAGGAATGTGAACAATCATCGAGAGATGAACTGAACAATCACACCTTATTGTATATAACAATGACCTACCTATGGAATAATAGACGAATCAGTTGTTTGTTTTGTGGAGTTACTGCCTGGCCTGACATAAGTCTTGAGTAATTTTTTTTTTTTTTGTCAGTTTAGAGATAGTTTCATCTGCTGAATGTCTAGTTTAAGCTTTTAAGTGTGTTGTTTGAGTCAGTTTCCAGGCTTGTAATTAAGTCAGTTTGAGTCAAGATATTGGTCTTATGTTTGATGAAGTTATTGACTCCACATAACCCAATGGAAGAGCCATTGTCTGCTTTCCAGAGATCTGTAGTTCTTGGCACCTCCAAGGAGCTACCATCCCCATTAGAGACAATGTTAGTGTCGGTATCTTCATCCCTCCATCTGTGATCAAAATTCTCTTGTTACATTACATTTTAGGTGTCTCATTCGATCAACTACATTCCATTAGGATTATGGATCATCTGATGGCAGTAGCATATTATCAATTTTCCCTCATGGTCTTTACTTGCTGGCCTATTTTCACAAATTCAGGTCATTTACAGTCATTTTTTGTCTTTACATTTGTAAAAGTCGTTTTTAGGGTTTTTAGGTCTCACTAGGTCTAGGATTTGTCATTAAAGTCTTGTGAAAGCTTAATAAAGGTCCATAGGCACATGAGGAGGTCAAATAAGTTCTCAGCATCAAAAAATTCAATAATCACATGTTCAATGATTGATTTTTCCTCAAAACCCTATTTTGAGGAAAAACAGATTTTTTTCTTTTATGTATATAATTTTCATGTAATGTTATTCTTCCTATATGTAATAAGTCCAGAAATGCGGCCCTGTTCACCTTGCTAAGTTCTTGCACTTCAGCTCCTGCAAAAGAGACAAAAGATTCAAAGCATTAGTCCATCAATTTTTAAAAAACAAGTCAAACTACCAAAACAGAGTTTTAAAAGCTAGAGTGAAAGGAAAACATTATAAAAGTGGATTTTTGTAAGTGAAAATTAAAGTTCCTTGTATATAAAGTGTTTCTTGGGTTAAAGAGTTCATTTGTGCAAAAGAGTGAGAGAACAAAGTCAAAATCGCGATTTGGTGAGCAAAAGGAGAAATCGCATCAAAATTATGCCAAGCTTCCTAGCACGACACATCTGGGTTGAGGCGCAGCATACAGAGTGCAGGATTCACATATAAACTTCAACGGGCGCAACGCACCTATGTCTGGGCGCGACGCACTGGTCCTCTAAGCCCAAAATTCACCCAATCAACTTAGCCAAGTTCCAAATCTTGCAAACTTCATTCTTTCAAGTAAGTAAATCATCCCTAAGTGCCATTGCAAGAGCTTTCATCCTCATTGATGGTGTGTAAATAGGTGAAAAGACAAACAGGTATTCCGAATGTGGGCGAACAGTGGAACAAAGGACAACTTGTGGACAAAGAACATTATGAGCCTTATATTAAGGCTAACTATCAGAAGCAGATCAGTAGGGTATTTCCTTTCAAATACCTACAGAACACATATGCTCCACTCATGACACTAATTATCAAATACTTCAGTTGTGAAGGGAGATTTTCTTGTTTGTACACCTACCATATTAGATTATTGATGCATATCACTAGGGTGAGGATGATGAATCTCCCCTATTTCATATGCAAAAATATTGAGAAAATGACCACATTAGTGAAAAGAAAACCTCTGCATTAACAGTACAATAGCATTTATCACTTTGCATTGATCAAGATTGTGGTTTTACATCAGCTGAGTTTGTTGAATATTTCATGGGATGATTTCATTGCACATGAGGTTTTCAAAAGCCCTCAAGTGACCCCATCAGTTTTCAAGAGGAAGGAGGACCTTCAAATCAACCAGAGGTGCATGAGACTCAAACCACCAGTGTGCTAGTATTCATCACTTATCAAAAGAGGACAAGGAGGCTATTCGCAGCTGCAAAACAAGTACTATCTCCACCTGGGGTGGAAGGAGTCTCGTTTCCTTCATTAGTTCATAGGCAAATGCTATCTTCACCGGGGGTGAAATGGGATTTTCCTTCTTCTTCAACAAAGCAGGTACAAGACAAAGGA
This sequence comes from Pinus taeda, assembly GCA_000404065.3. NCBI lineage: Eukaryota > Viridiplantae > Streptophyta > Pinopsida > Pinales > Pinaceae > Pinus > Pinus taeda. Next base: position 74,107 of record APFE030401908.1, on the reverse strand, counting down.
AAACAACCAGTGCATGAGCAATGGCCTTCTGAAGATCAGGAGAGAGAATTCATTTTGATTCAGGATAATGATGTGGATTTGGGCCCCCAAAGCTCAAGACGGAAAGAGATCATCAAAGAGCAAGAATCTGACATTCATGCCTTAGCTCTTAACCTTGAAAGGACTAAGTGGATCATCAATTACCTTGAGCAAAGGAACAAGCAGTTGGAGGATTAGCAAATGATCATGGAGCTACAAATTATAAGGGAAAATCAGCAAGCAGTAAAGAGGAGGAAAGTCAAATTGAGACTGCTTGAGCAAGAGATTGATGCTGACCAGGAATCTTGGCTAGAAAGGACAAATATGCACTTGGAGAACCTGCTTGAGAGAGAAAATAACGAGAAAATGATGTTGAGGCAATGGCTTTTCATTATTTGGCAAGAAACAAGATTTGCAAAGCGAGAATAAGGAGCTTAAAAGCCAAGTTGAGGAAAACTTTAAGGAGGAAGAAAGACCAAGATAGACTCAAAATATTGGCTAAAGCTTCCTTGGCCCAACATAGTACTTAATGCAGGTCACTCAGTCCAAATTTCAAGAAATTTGGCACACTTTTTAACAATTTTGAAATTTTGAAGGAAAAGACAGGTTTTTCTGCCTGGTGCATAGCGCCACCTAGCGTTCGCTTTTTCTAGGGACCTCCTCTAGAGGAAAGATCTACATGTTTTATTCCTTGTGAAAAATTATGAATACCCAGAAATTACTAGAAAGTTTTGTCAAGTTTTGGGCCTCCAAAAGGGTCAAAAACACCTCAAAAATGCACTCTCTACCCCTTTTTGGCCACATAGGAAGCAATGCTGGGAGAACTCACATTTGGAGGGGCAAATAGACACAAAATTAAAAACTTTCACTTGTTCTGCAAGGTAGACAGATAGACCTTTCCAACAAGCCCACTTGAAGCAAATTGTGTGCAAGGAAAGGCTTCCAAAATTAGCTGCAAAAAAGCGTTATGCACAGGGAAAGTGGCGTGGCACACAGGATAGAAAATTGCCATTTTTGCCAAAAAAACTCTATTTTTCGCCTAATTTTTTCCCAGTTTGACTTTTTCTCTCTCATGGTCAAACTCATGATGTAAATTGATGTAACTTGATGGAATTTTATGTAAAAATGGTAAAAATTCACTCATGGAGGTAGATACATCATGTATAGGTGGTTTTGAAACTAAATGAATCAATTTCCTATGTTTTAGAGGCAAGCTGTTCCATTGCCTATTTTTCAGTTCTTAGTTTAGATCTTGTTGAAGCAGCTCCTAAACTCATGAATTCAACCCCTAAAGGTGAGCATGGGTTCTTTGTTTCCTATATCTAGTACTTTTTCAGTCATTTGTCAGGGTTGGACTCTTGTGAAAGCTTTGAGCATCATTGTACATTCATCTCTGCAGTTTGGCAAGGAAATAGACCAAGGTTTGCAGCATTTTGTGGGATTCTTGTGGCAAGGTGATTTAGTATTGTTTTTACTTCTGTAATTCAAGTTATCATGTTTTTATGTGTGCCATTATCTCTTTCTTTTTAGCTTAGCTAAATGAATCAAGTATAAAGGTGGAAATCATTGATTTGCAGTGCTCTACGTTAGGGTTTGTTTAGCTTTTCATGTTTTCTATTGTTTGAAGAGGATCCATAATACTTTCATGCTGTCTCTAACTCCTCACCAGCCTTAAGACTCTTCATTTCACTTATTTCAAAGTACTAAAGCATTTTCCTACCTCGCCCCATAGAAATCTTTGCAAGAGTGAGTTCATTCCCTGGACCCAAAACTGCCTTTCGCTTTTGATCCAGCAAACCTACATAAAACTCAATCAAACTCCTCTGAGCATATACCTAGCCTAAAATTAGTCTTTACATCAGTCATCTCAAGCCTCATTTGCTATATTTTCTTGAGATTGACAAGGAGAGAGCCCTCTCCCGACCTGGTAGGGCTAGCTACCAGGTTAAGCATGGTTTGATGTTACCCTAGACCTGCTTTTCTCAGCCTGAGGTAGATTTAGGCACTAACAAGACCCTAACACAAATAGCACATGTATGGTGTATCTACTTTCATTCAAGTTTGAAATTTTACCAAAGATACAAAAATCAAGAACACTAGATTATTGCATTCTTTTCGGAAAATGTATTTTTATTAAGGTGATTGGATATCTAAATATGAATTTCACAACTTTTCCCATATTTAATGCTACTAATTTTTCTAGTCCTTCTCACTATTATGAATAAATGGATGATATAAACTCTCAAATAAAAATATGTCTTGTGTGTGTGAATCAAAAAATAATTGTGTTGCTTCAAACAAACTGTTGTTGGTATGTGGCTATTGGTTTGCCACTTAAAAAACCAAACCACTAGCATGAACATAAGTCTTTTGCTAAAATTATCATATTAATTGTGATATAGTGTTTCTATAAGTAACTAAGTTTAATCCTATCACAGAAACTATTATTTGAAATAGTACATAAAGTAATAGCAAGGATAGCATGCCTACTTATGCGCGAAAAACTCAAAAACATATAACCAGAAATGTCATTTAAGTAGTAGGAGAGTCCACTTGGGTGAGTACTAGATCATATTCCTCCTCATAATTGATATAAAAATTAAAATTCACAATTTTCTTGGAAAGCATTGAGACTTTTTTATTCGTCTTGGTAAGTTGCATTCACAGGGCATCTATGATGAAAAATATCTCCTGTTAAGGCTCATTGTGCTCTACTATAAATTTCTCCATGATGGTTTTGATAAGCCAATAGATATCCACTATTTGCATGTATTGTGTCTATAATGAGTGGGTGTTTCGAGTGTCTAGGATCCACTATCCCATGTTATCTTCTACCTCAATATAAAAATGGGATCATCGTTAACTTTGTCTTCCTACTGATCCAAGTGGATGTTGGTGGCCACCCACTTATCCCATTTGGACCCCCACAACTGTCTCTTTCAGTTTTTCAGTTTCCTAAATTGTAGCACAATTTATTATTTTTAGCAGCTTTTTGGGTCCTGAACTTCTAGAGCCGTTTTGAGGCCCTAAACGACGTTTTTTGGGAAATCTGGGAGCAACATCGATAGATTGACCGATGTTGCTCTTCCTAAAGTTGTAGTTCTCAGATAGATCTTTCTAACGAGATATTGTATGTATCAAATGGAGACCATAAGCCAAAGTTACAACCCCGGGAAGTTGATGTACCAATTTACCCAAATGGGGCCCACAGTTTCGTGCTTCATCTTCTAGGGTTGGGTTTTTGGATTTTTAGGGTTTTCCATTGTTTCTCAGCAATAAATAGGCCTTCAAGCCTCATGGTAACACAGTTCAAACGCATGTAGCTACCACATCTCTTCTCAGAGATAAGCTACCATCGCCCTAGCTATTTATTTCCATTTTCTGTTTGTAAGCATATATCAGTATTTTACATTAATGAAATGAAGTATTATTTCCACTGCATCTTTGTGTTTATGGTTATCTCTGTCATTTGTTTCGTTCTTATTTAAATCTGAATCAGTGGTATCAGAGTGGTCTACTTTTTCTCTGTTTTTCTTTGCATGTCCCCAACGAGGTCAGGATATAAGGAGTTAGGGCTTGAACTGGTCGAACCTTTGCAAGACTAGTCTCGCAAATCCCGACGGCCTCCCATGGCGGATGAGAAGAAAGACAAGGGGACAGGAGATCCTATCAAAATATTGCTCAAAGAAGCCCTCGAGTGACAAGGGAATGCAATGATGGACAACTTTGTGCAGATCCTTCAGCGGCTACCCAGAGGTGACGCATCAGCTTCCAACAGCTACTCTGGAAATGCCACACCATTTAAGGTACAAGTTAATTTCGAAATCCCCATATTTGAGGGTCAAATAGACGTAGATGTTGTAGATAAATGGTTAAATCGGCTAGAAGAGTATTTTTTTATTCATGAATGTTCAAGTCAGGAAAAGATTGTATTCGCTCTTCTCATAGCAGCCCCCCACATCAAGGACTGGTGGGAAACCTACTGCGAGTAGAAGAATGAAAGCACAGGCTCACTATTTTCAGTTGCACCCACTTGGTATTCATTGCGAGATGCCATCAAGAAGCAGTACTACCTTGTCAAAAGCTATGAGGAGAAATACATAAAGTGGACCACGTTGCGGCAAGGAAGGGAGCAAGATGTGCTCGAGTTCACAAACATTTTTCATACCCTTTGCACACAGTTGGGTATCAAAGATTTTAATCTGCATCTGGTACTCAAATACTGTGGTTGCCTAAATAGATAGATCATGGAAGAGATGGAGTTCTTGAACATCTCCTCGCTCAGCACGACATACTGATATGTTGTCAAAATTGAGCAAAAGTTCAAACAGAAGAAGCGAGACTTTAGATCTGCAAATCCAAAGCCCAAAGGACAAAGCCAAGGTAGGGTGACCCAAGACAACCCATCGAAGCTGCAAGAAAAGAACAACACCATGAAGCCAAAGAAGGACATAGGAAAGTGGTGTGAGTTCCACAAGAGTCCCACTCATAACACAAGTGAGTGTCGAACCAAGCAGTCGTTAGTGGCCGAGTTGAAGGCTTCCGAATCAGATGCATGTTCCGACCTTGAGTCAGAACCCGACAAGGGGAATGGCAAAGGGAAGTAGATCATTGATGCAGAGCCCAACGCCACTGTTGCCACTGCCAAGATCTAGAAGAATGAACCCGAAGATCGAGAGGAGGAGGGGGAGCATCTTTTCCACTCACAAATGTGGGTGAAGGGTTCATCATTGCAATTCATTGTTGACAGTGGTAGCCAAAAGAAACTCATTTCAGCAGAGGTCATGAAGTGGTTAGGCCTACCAACTACACCACACCCACATCCGTACAGTATCGAGTGGCTTCATGAAGGATGAGATCTCAAAGTTTGCTAGCAGTGCCACCTTCCCTACAACATCAAGCACTTCATAGATGAGGTATTGTGTGATGTTACACCTCTGGATGTTTGTGATGTATTATTAGGCCAGCCATACTTGTGGAGGCGACATGCTGTCTATGAGTCAAGGCCTTGCACTGTCATTATTTCTTTGGATAATTCATTATACGAGATACCAGAGGTAGCCCCACCTACTGCCACCTCTTTGATTGTTGCTAAGAAAGGCAGCAAGCTCAACTCATAGACTAGGAAATTTATTTTCTGTTTGGTTCGCTTCCAAAGTAAAGGGAAGATCGTTGCTACATCCATGACCCCCACGAAGGGTTCCTCCACACAATAGCAGTAGCAAAGGGATAAAGTCATGACAGAACACAAGAACAACTTCTCCTCACCCATAGGGGTACCCCACAAGTTTCAAGTGGGCGATAAAGTCTGGTTACATCTATAGAAAGAATGCCTTACAAGAGCCCATCAGAAGCTCCGACCACACAAAAATGGTCCTTACACCATTAACAAGGCTATGGGAAATAATGCTTTGGAGCACAACATTCCTCCATTCCTTCACTTTCACCAAGTGTTCAATGTGGACTGTCACCAACCATGCTTCCCACCATTAATGGACACATCAGAGATTGCAGAACAACTCACGAGAGACCCAGCTCAGCAAAAGCTTCCTCATCTCAGGGAGAAACTCAACGCAATGGGGACCATTTCTTCCTAAGGGGGGAGGAATGATCCAAGTGGATGTTGGTGGCCACCCACCTATCCCATTTG
>APFE030401908.1:0-50950 GCA_000404065.3 Pinus taeda | reverse complement strand
TTTATGCAAAACCCTCGTGAAAGTCATTGGAAAGCAGCTAAAAGAATACTTCGTTATGTTCGAGGTATAGTACAGTTTTGGATTCATTACAGTGCCAAAGCATCTCCTCTATTAGTTGGTTTCACTGATTTTGATTGGGCTGGTGACCCTAATGATCGGAAGTCTATTGTCGGTTATGTCTTCACTCTTGGTTTAGGACCTATTACATGGGCTTGTAAGAAACAGGTTGCCATTTCTCTTTCGTCAGCAGAAGCAGAGTGTCGTGGTGCCGTGGAAGCTAGTAAGGAAGCCTTGTGGCTTCGTCAAATCCTATCAGAATTTGGCTTTGAGCAGAAGCATCCAACCACACTTTGGTGTGATAATCAAAGTGCCATTCAGTTATGCAAAGATCCAGTCCAGCATCAACGCAGCAAACACATTGAACTACACATGCACTTCATCAGAAAACTCATTCATGACCATGTTCTTGAAGTACAATATTGTTCAACAGATTATCAGGTTGCAGACATCTTCACAAAGGCTCTCACAGAGGCGAAGTTCACTAAACTTTGATATATGCTTGGAGTTCAGGAAGTTGTCACTAAGGGGGGATAGGCTCTAGTGCCTCTTTCCTTCTCCTACTATGTCATATTTGTAAATCCTTCAATCCTATCCCAAGTTGTTCTTAAGGGGGGATGTTAGGATATTCCGACACATAGGAATAGTTAAGTATAACTTGGTCTAGTATAGAGTTAGGTAAATTGTGTTTCTTTACTATGTATATTTTTAATTTACAATCCGACGGTCACGATATGTAGTGATCCAACGGTTCATTCTCTCCTCGGTATTACCGACACTTGACCCATGGCTTAACACCCGATTGGTCCATGAATTCTATTTAAAGCGCATGGAGGGTCATTTGTAGGTTAACCATTCACGAGAGAAGCTTATGTAAATTTCCATTCTTTTATTAATAAATTGCCTGAAGTGGCCACGTTGGCTTAGGCCGTGGACTATTTCCCTCTTTGAGGGTTTTAACCACGTCAAAATACTGGTGTATTGATCTGTGATCTGTTTGTGAGCAATGTCCTTTTGGTGTTCTGTCTGAGGAACTTACCCTGTAAATTCCTACACTTCAAGCCTCATGGTAACATAGTTCAGAGGCATGTAGCCACCACATCTCTTCTCAAAGATAAGCTACCATCGCGCTAGCTATTTATTTCCATTTTCTGTTTGTAAGCATATCTCAGTATTTTACATTAATGAAATGAAGTATTATTTCCATGCATCTTTGTGTTTATGGTTATCTCTATAATTTTTTGTGTTCCTGTTTAAATCTGGATCACCTACTTAACCATATCCATCTCCTTTCTAGATGCATATGAAGTATGCTCCTAGTAGTAGGCGATTAAGGGTTATGTAGTGGCTTGGACCATGAGGAGGGAAACTCTCTCATGCTTTATCCTCCTAGTTACGTGTAAGAGGATCCAATACAAGGAATGACAAGGATTAGGACATGAATGGTAGGGGTATAGAGAATTCTAGCTGATGGGGAAAGTATCAAAGCACTTTCGCTTGTTAGAAACCACATGAAAATTACACATTTGGAAAAAAGTGAATGAAACTAAGTTCTATGGAGAAATTGGAAACAAAATTCCAAAAGAGTGGGAAATTGATAGAGTAGGCATGAACTCAAAATTACAAAGCAATGGGTTTTTGTGAAGTCTAGATTCAACATGAGATCACTACCAAACTAAAAGATACTATGAAATACCATAAAAACACAAGGTAAGTTACCTAAATGAAGTGTGGAGAAGGTTGCCTTTCCAAAATGGCAGATTTTTTTTAACTATGGAATCATAATTTACAGGTAACAGTCATCCTAGTGGTGGAGTGCTCTTAGGCGAAGTTGCAATAATGTTGATGTATAGGGATGACCATCAAAGAATATGAGTAACTAAAATTATTTCCCTTAACTACTCCCATTGTTCTAGCTAACACACATGCCAACTAACAACACCATCGATCCCCATCTTATGATTGTCAAAGGTAGTTGAAGTAGTGAAACTGAGCATTAGATAGAAAATGTATATATTTTATTAATGAATAAGATGATTTACATTGTGGGAGGCCCTGGCATAAATACAACCTTGGGTGCCTCTTGGTGAATGTGCATGATCTTTGATGAGACCCTTTTCCTAATTAACTAATAGTTATAGATTCGTTTTTCCATAACATTTCCTCCCTCTTGAAAATATGATTTGTCCTCAAAGCATACATAACGATGGGTGTTGTTGATGAAGCACTTATGTCTCCCAAGAAGATTCTTCTTCTGGTAAGTCCTTCCACTTGATCAGGTATTCTTTGATTACCCGTGATCGCAATTTCTTTTCCTTGGTGGAGATGATACCTTTTGGTTCTAGAATAACCCTTCCTTCGTCATCTAAATTCAGAAGTGTTTTTCCCATTGATTGATGTTGACCAAGTGCTTTTTTAAGGTAGCATACATGGAAAACGTTGTGAAAATTAATTTTATTGGGAAGGCTTAAACTGTATGCTACTTGGTTAATATTGTTTTTTATCTATTACGATCCATAAAACTTTGGTGCCAATTTCATTTCCCCTCTGTTTTAAGGACAACTACTTATAAGGCTGGAGTTTAACAAAGACCCATTCTCCAATTTCAAATTATCTCTCGGTTCTATTTCGGTCAATTTGCTACTTCATATGACTCCTTGCATTATTTAGATTTTCTTTTAGAGTTTGGACGACTTTTTGGGTTTCCTCTAATTGGTTTTTAAAAACTGGAACCTTTGTCGCAATGATAGAAAATTTCTTCCATTTTGGAGGTTCATAACCATACAGATCTTGAAATGGAGTCATTTTTGCTAACATGTGGTAAGTAGAATTGTACCACCATTCAGTGAGATGTAACCACTGAACCCACTTATTTTGTTTGTATATGGCATAATAACATAAGTAGGCTTCTAAATATTTATTGACAACCTCTGTTTGGCCATCCATTTGAGGATGGTAAGATAAACTCATGTTGAGGTAGGTTCCTATATGTTTGAAGAATTCCTTCCCAAAATTACCCTTAAATTTCACATCTCTATCGCTCAGGATGACCTTGGGAAATCCATGTAATTTGTAAATATTTTTACAAAATATCTCAGTGATTTGTTTTGTTGAGTCTGATTTTGTCATTGCAATAAAGTGAGCATACTTAGTTTTTCTATCTACTACTACACTAATTTTATCCTTACCATTACACACATGTAAACCTTCAATAAAGTACATTGATATTTCCTCCCATTTCTGATTCGAGATGTTTAAGGGATGAAGTAATCTGGGTGTCATAATACTTTCATTTTTATTCCTCTGGAATTTATCGCATTCAGCTACAAAGTTTGAATATCATTAGTCATTCCCTTCCAAAAGAATGACTGGAGTGCATTATAGTAGGTTTTAAAGAATCCTACATGTTTGGATGACAATGAATGATGTGACTCTTTGAGAACCTTGGCTTTGAATTTGGAGTCTACATTCAGATAAATTGTTTCCTTGTAGCATAGAATATCGTTCTTCCATTCAAATTTTGAATTTTGAGGAAGATTATTGATTATAGTGCTTGTTTTTGGGTCTTTTGCATATTCTCTTTGAATCACATTAAGTCATTTGGGTGCAACTAGTGAAACTGCAAGTAATGATGGTTTTTCATCTTTCCTCGACAAAGCATCAACTACTACATTGTATTTCTCTTTCTTATGTAATATATCCATGTCAAAGGTAGCGATTTTTCTATCCATTTTTTTGTTCTATAGATAGCATTTTCTACTAGAGGAGATGTTGAAGACTATAATGATATGTTTTTATTAATAACATACTTCCCAAGAAATATTGTCTCCATTTGGCTAATGCGTGCATAATAGCAAGAATTTCCTTGTTGTATGTAGACTTGAGATGTTCTTGCTTATTGAGATTCATACTTTCAAACGTGATTGGGTGACCCTCTTGCATTAGTATTGCTCCTATGCCAAAACCTAAGACACCACATTCAATTACAAATGGTTTTGAGAAAATTAGAATTGCCAATACAGGGGCATTAGACATGACTTCCTTCAAGTCTTCGAAACATTATTCTTCTTCATCATTCCAACGAAATGAGTTTATCTTTAGAAGTTTCGATAGGGGTGCAATTATATGGGCATAGTTTTTAATAAATCTTCGATAATACTTGGTCAATCCTAAAAATCCTCTCAGCTTGGAGATATTAATTGGTTTGGTCCATTTACTTATAGCCTTGATCTTATTAAGATCTACTTTTACTCCTTCTTTGGATATTATATGTCCAATATATTCTACTTCTTCCTTCCAAAAAGTGCATTTGGACTTCTTGGGATAGAACTAATGCTTTTCTAATATAGTAAGAACTTGTTCCAAATGTTGTAGGTGCTCCTTCCATGTTTTCCTGTAAATTATAATGTCATCAAAGAATACTAACACAAACTTCCTTAGATACAAACGAAATAGCTCATTCATAGTAGCCTGGAATGTTTCCAGTGCATTGGTTAAAACAAAAGGCATTACTTTAAACTTGTAATGAACTTCATGTGTTTGGAATGCAGTTTTTGCTACGTCTTCCAACCTTATTTTGATTTGGTAATACCCTAACCTTAAGTCCAATTTTGAGATTTATTTAGCGCCATGTAGTTCATCCAACATTTTATCGATAAAAGGAATTGGAAACGTTTTTTTAATTGTTATTTTGTTTGGACTTTGATAATTGACGTATAATCTGAACGATCATCTTTCTTTCGAACTAACACAACTGGAGCCGCATACAGACTTTTATTTTTTGTGATGATACCACACCTTAAAATATCTTGTACTAATCTCTCAATTTCAATTTTTTGATGATGTGGATATTGATATGGTTTTATGTTGATGGGATTTGATCCTACTTTGACTTCTATTATATGCTCAATTTCTCTTTTAGGAGGCATATTCATCGGTAGGTCTTGGAATACTTTTTCATGCTTTTGAATTAGCTCTTGGACTTCTAATTCTTCTTCATTGACTAGATTCAAAGTTAGCATTTCTAATTGATGACACTGTAATACATAAGTTGGCGCTCCCTTCTGAATAATTTTCGTCGTCTCAGATGATGATACAATTTGGTTCTTAGGTGGCTCGAACCCATATAATTTGTATTTCTTCCCTTCCCATTTAAATTTTATAAATTTTGTTTGATGGTTGGTAGAGTAAGTACCAAGCATTTGTACCCATTGGATACCTAATACCGCACCAACTCCTCCTAATGGTACAGTGTAAAATGAAGATTCTAAATTAAAGTCTTGAACTTGCAATTTGACTTTATGGCATTTCCTTACCTTTTCAATCTTCTTACCGCCAGCTACCATAACCTTCATGTTGGGCATGGGAAATGTGAAAATGTTGAGTCTCTTTATGATGGTTGAGTCCAAAAAATTATGGTTGCTACCAGTATCAATCATAACTATTACATTGTTCTTCTTGATATGTCCTTTTAATTTTAATGTATGGGGTTGTGATATACCTGTCATAGCCGACAGTGATACTTGCGGAATTCTTTCATCATCCAGTTCTGGAGAGAATTCCAAGGAATCTTCAATTTCTTGCACATTTTATTCATGATTTTTGAATCATTAGTTGCTTCACATTTATACAGGTTATTGATCTCCTTTCTTTTAGCACATCTATGTTTAGGGTCCCATTTTTCACCATAATGTTTTCACTTTCCCTCTTTCTTTCTTTACATTTATACATTATGTTATCAGTGTTCACAACTTGGGAAAATATTCGTCTCAAATATATTGTTTCAACTTTCAACCACTGCACCTTTTCGTGCTTCTTTTCAGCAACTTTTGCCTTACGTCTGGCTAGCTCTATAAAAGTGATGTCATGAAGCTCAAGCTCAACCTAGATATAGGGTTTAAGTCCCGTGATGTATGACTGGATTAGACAAGTTTTTGATAATCCATGTACTCGTGTGTCCAAGGTTTCCCATTCTCGAGTGTATTTGTCTACATCTTCTTTTTGTTGCAATCTGGTGAGTGCTGAGAAGAACTCTTCTTCCTTGACACCTTGGAACATTTTAAAGAACACATTTTTGAATTTCCTCCAACTAATAGTAAGTGTTATATTTTTCCACCACATATACCAATTACATGCTTTGCCTTCCATTTGCATGGAAGCATGCCTAATATATTCGTCATCATTGCCAATACCATAAATATCAAAATGTTCTTCTGCTTTATTAAACCAAGCAACATTGCGTTTTTCGTTATTGTCAAATTTGGATAGCTCAATTTTTTCTCTTTATTGATAAGTAGCTATCGATGGGACAAAGAAAGGGTGTTGATTTGAAAATGACATATTGGTGTATGGATTCTAGAGCTACCTATTTTGAACATTCGTTTCACTGTTTTCTTGATTAAGCGTGGAAGATATATTTGGACACTCGGGTTTCTCATGTGAGTCTTACGATTTTGACAAATTTGGAGAATTCAGATGTTGAGTAGCCTCAATATTCTAGGGTATTTGGTCGAGCGTAATCTTCATATCGTAACAAATACAAGTCAACATCACCATCACTCGATCCACCTTAATTAAAAGGTTTTATTTATCCTTTTTAAATTCATTCTTGTTCTATGTTATCACCTAGATTGACCTCAGGCTAAAGGAAGGCAATTCTAGGGTAACCACAAACCACATTTAACCTAGTAGCTAGCCCTACTAGGTCGGGAAAGGGATCTCTCCTTATGGATCTCAATTAAGATGATTGGATCAGAAACAAGATTTTATGCTAGGTATAGTAGCTCAAAAGTTTTGATTGAAATTGTTGGTGTTTTTTCCAAATCAGGAGGAGCTGGGAAATTTGGGTCTGGGAAACTAAGTCAAAATTGCAGGGGATTCTATGGGGCAAGGTAGGTATGAGCTTCAACACATTAGGCTTGACGAGGTGAAAGGATAGACTGGTGAGGATCTAAGAAGGGCATGAGAAAGTCATGAATCCTTCCTAAACAATAGAAAAAACATGAAATACTTGTGTTTTCCCAAGGCAAAGCATTAAAACCTAATGGATTCCACCTATCCAACTTGAAAACAACCAATTAGAAGAAATCATATGAAAGAGGCATACATAAATAACATGTGAACCAATTAATAGAAGAAGAAACACATGCTAAAGGCCATACCACAGGAATCCCATAAAAATAGTTGCGACTTTATGAGTTTCCTACCAAAACTACTACAAAATGATAAGTGCTCAGTACATGAGCATCCAGCTGAATCCAACCTCACCAAATGACCAAGAAAACACATAATAGACATCTTAACTAATCATCTTGACCTTCAGGGGTCGAATCCATGAGAAGAGGGGTTGTTTCAACCATTTCTCAACAAAGAACTGGAATATAGGCAGTCAAACAACTTGCCTCAAAAAGAGGGGAAACTGATTAATTTGCATCAAAAACACCTCTAACTAATGAATCTACCCTCTAACACTATTTTACCATTAAATTTACATGCCATGTCATCAATTACATAATTGAAATCATCCATGATGAGAGAAATCAAATTCACAGTCAAAGCATGCAAATTTTAGTTCCCTAAGCAAATTGGCCCTAAGCGCAGCGCCACTTTCCACCAGATTTTGGAGGCCTTTCCCTTAGTGAAATTGAGGCCATGATAGCTCATTGGAAATTTCTTCATGTCTAGCTTCTAGAACACCTAAAATTCGTAAACTTGGAGGTCATTTTCCACCCTAAAAACTTGAATCTACCAAGACTACTTCTGTGTGTCCAAAAAGAGGCAAAAAGGTCATTGTTTGGTAGTTTTTGGACCTTCTGGTGAACCAGATTTGCTCCAAATCTTCTGAAAAAATTATATGGTGCATGTCCTCACCATTCTGAATCCAAAAATGTTAAATTTTTCTCCAATGGATGCCCCAAGAAAAAGTGCAGCGCCACCGAGACAAATTTTCTGTGTTATGAATTTCAAAATTTCAAAAATACAAAAACTTCTCAAAATTTTCCCAAATTTGGCATGGAAAACCACCATCAACTGATTTGGTTGGCCAAAGAGGCTTTAGCCAACATTTTGAGTCTATCTTTCTCTTTCTTTCCCTCTAAGGCTCTCCTAAGCCTAGCTTTCTTCCTCTTCATTCTCATGTTGCAAATTTTGTTCTGTGTCTTATAGTGATAGGCCATGTGCCTCATCATTTGGTTATCTCTGTTGGCTATCTGAAATAATAGATGGTGATATTGTGAAAGTTACTCCAGCCAATATCACTTCATAGGTATGCAAGTGAGCCATAAAAAGTCTAACAAGCTCATGATGAAACTAGACCCTCTCCACTAGTTCACAAAATTCATAACATCCAAGGTGCCTAAAACATGAAACTGCTAATGGACAGGCTTGCAATTCTCTTAAACTAGTGGGCTCTTCTCTTATGATTTTTCCTCCCTTGTGAGGCTTTCTTTGCCTATGTCTCTCTACAAAAATGTCACTGGCTATCTCTTCATCATATTCTCTTCATCATACTCAAAATCACATCGTCTATCCATGGTTTCACTGTTTAATTTCACAAAAATTTACAGTGTGGGGGGACCAATGTGAATGGAATGAGGGGTAGGCTCTAGGGTTTATGAGTGACTGTGTGTATTTATAGCTAGGGAATAAATTATGAGAATGAAAGGAGGGTGTGTGGGATGAAAAATAAGAGATGAGGAATAGGTGAGGATGGGGGAGATGATATGTGGAGGGATGTAGCTAGGAAGCTACGTAGTGAAATAAACCAAATGATCTAGGGTTTATGGTGAGAATTAGGGTTTTTTGTAATGAGTGGAAACTTATGAAAATCTTAGCAATTTGAAACCAAATTGGAGGGAGAGGTGTGATACTTACTTGCTAAGTGTGGAAATGGAGGAAATTTTCCATAAATCTGAAGTTTGGAGTGTTTTTTTGGGTTGGCTGGACTAAACATAGTTCCACTACCTAGGAGCGCAGTGCCACCCTCTAAGCGCATCGCCCGTTATATTTTGAATTGAGCAAAAAGTCCCTAAGCGCAATGCCTCCTTCCCTAAGCACAGCGCCACTTCAAGACTACTTTTGACTGACTTTCCGATGTCAAAATTGGGTGTGTGATAGCATGTTGGAAATCTTGTCAAGTCTATTTTCTATAAAACCTTTACTTTTTCCATTTTGCAATTGTTTTCCCTATCAAAAGCTCAATCTCCCAAGACTAGTCAAAATGTGCAGAATGAGGCTTCCAAAATGCATAGTGTTGTTGTAGTCAAGTTTTGAAGGTCTTCCTCAACTCGACATTGAGCTCATGATAGCTCATAGGAAAGCTATTTTTGTCTACTTATCAGTTGACACATCAAGCAAGTCATTTGGACATTCCATCTAGGAGAAAAATTGATTTTACCAAGGTCACTTCAAAGGTACCTCAACCCTCCTGAGGCAAATGATGTTTTCGACATTTCTCCCAAACCATGAACCTGTGTAAAAAATGAAAGAGGATTTCTTATTGGGTTAATTATGGAGAAACACCTCTCTCATGTTTGTCAAATTCATCTTTTCTTGCTCAGAAACACAATTTGTAGAAAAGTCGTCCCTTATGTGTGGTGAATGGATTGTTCCTTGGAATGACTTCTCGACAAATGATGGAGACATGATGTTTGATGATATGAAATGGAATCATAGCTTCTGATATCCCTTATGCCTTCTCTTCTCAGATATCTCTAATCCCATAGCCAACCTTAGCTAGTGGGAGAGGAAATTAGGGTTTAGTGCTTGTTCTCTTGCTTTTGCAGTGGAATTTGTGCTCATTATAACCTAATTTTTTGCAGTGGTGGGTGTCTGGAAACATCACAAGATTATTAGGAGCAGCTGGGAACCAATATTACATATGAAAACATAAAATTACAACATTGATAGAGATAAAAACAAAATACCCTGTTTTCACCTCAAAACAAGTTTTGAGGTGAGAACTACATTCAGCTTTAAAAATGATAATTATGGCTTTACTAATCATTATTGGCCTCCTCATGTCCTTGTTGATGATTATTGGCATGTAATTATTAGATTTGACCATGGTGGGACCCTAAAACGTAATGAGACAAAACCCTAAGACCTAATGAAATGAATTGCAAAGGGAACATGAGTCATGACTGAAATATATGGAAGAGGATCAGCAAGTACAAATCATGAGGGAAAATTGAAGTAAACCCTACCATCAGTGAATCCATGACCTAATGGAATGCAAACTCATCAGTATGGGACTCCTATTATGAAATGAAAAATATCAGATTTTGATCACTGATGGAAGCGTGAAATACTAACACTAACATTGACTCCAATGGGCATTGTAGCTCCTTGGAGGTGCCAAGAACACCGTAGACCTAGTAGCCTTATCCATTGGGCATGGAGTCAAAACATTTCAAAAACTGAATACTGACACAATGCAAACTGAAACTAACTCATGACTCAAAGACACCAACTGACCTGAAACTAACTCAATACCAAAACACAACTAACAAACTAGAAAAGACACTCGAAGTGGAGCTTATTCAATAAAACCTACTCTAATTGTTTCATACATCACCTAATCAAGTGAAATGAAACAACCAATGCAACCAAGTAAGCATTCTAGCTGCTATTTGAATCCTTCGCAAGTGCTTGTTTATGAGAAAGAAGAGAAAACTACTGCAATGCAACTCGCATGAAAACTTGTAAATAAATCCAAATTTTCCCAGATTGAATAATATGGATGCTCTATCTGACTCCAAAAATACTGCATAAGGATCATGAAATTTATGTGCACTAGGACTTAGCTCATCCAATGGATTACTTTGCTTCTCCTCATACCATGAATGCAAACATTCATTTGAGCTTTGTGACGAGACTCCTGCTGAAAATGACAAAGAAACTGACTGCCTATTCAAGTCTGTATCAATACTTTTTCCAAGTTCGAAGTTAGCTAATGGAGAAGGACTTTGACTGTAGACATCATCCAACACATTAACTATTGGATCATGAAAAACTTGAGAAGTCTACTACAACCCATTTTCTATTGGTTCCAATGAGATTGCATGATTTTCTACAGACTGCTCATTTGAAGATATACTATGCAAAATTCCCTTCGAAAACTGAAATGATTCAAAACATAATGGTACAGATTCATCTTGCATCATTTGATCATATGTTCTAGCTTCCAAATCTTCATCTGCAACCTGACGATCAATGACATTCGAGGGCTGCAAATCTAGATATGAGAAGTATTGAACAAGGATTTCATTTCACTCAAGATGGTCAAGATCAAAACTTATCGACGGTTGATTTCTGATTGCATGAAAGTTGTCTCTGATGAACTAAAACGAAGTAAAACAAAAAGGAAAAGATCCTTCACTTACTTCAAAATTTGTTGCACTTTCCTCCTCACTTCCATGACTGATATGTAACGGCTGATCATTGTATTCAAGCTGTTGAAAGTGAACTTCCTCCTTCCACAAACCAACTACTGATTTGTCTGCAAGATTAGCTTCTGTCTGGAGAACATAATCATCATCATACTAATCAAAGTTAGGGAAATCATCACTGTAAAAACATCATCAAACATACATGTCATATCAACAGATCTCTCTTCTCCAAGATGATCTATAAAAAAATCATTATCAGATCTATGACAACTGGGATAAGAAAGAAAATGTTTTGGATCATCCACTTGTTTTTCTTCAATCAGCAAGCCATGGTCTTGAACATCATACTCATTCCTTGTGGTGATTTTTTGCATCATCTCTTCCACTGCACTTACCAAAATGTCGAGCTTTACCTCTAAAGATTTCGATTCCTCTGGATCTATGTTCTTCATCTCTTCTTCCTTCAAATTTTTCCTTCTGATCAACAGATTAGCCTCTACATCTACTAAATTGTTTTTCATCTCTTCAAGTGTTGCAAGGTTCCTTTCTCTCAGCTAAAACTCCAATTCTGGATCAAAGGCTTCCTGGTAGTGTAAAAAATCAGATCCAGGAGGTGGTCTTATAGTAATAGGCATCGAACAATAAACTTGGTTAAATCTGGAAGAAAACTATTGTACTATCTCCCCTAGCTGTCTTTTTAGCTATTTATACTCTTCTAGAATCAAGAAAGGGTTTTGTCTAACCACCCACTTGTCGAGGAAAACTTTGACGAACTGCTGGAAATCTGAGATGCTCGCATTTGGCAGGGTTTTGAACCAACTCTTGACTTTGCCATGCAAAGAAAGAGAAAAAAGCCTAATACTGACATCCTCTTCATCAATTTCAAAAAGGTCAAGAAAAGACTCAAAATTCAGTACATGTCTCTCAGCAATGATGTTATCACATTCACCTCAAATCTTGGTAGATATAGCTAAAGATTTTTAGGGAAAGCATGGGATATAGGAGGTAAAATCAGAGGCTTGTATCTATTTGGAATTTTACAAAGTATAGGAATATGTACAGAAGGTGTAGAATCAGTCTTGGTCTCTTTAGACTCATTAGTTTGAAGATAGTCATCACAAGATTTAGAAGAAGGGTCTTGATCAATATCAAAGGCATGCGAAAAATTTGTATTCACAATCTTCAAAGGAAAAGAATCAAATGCAAGTCTAGGATCTTTTCTCAAATACTTTATACTTTGTAAATCCCTCTTGAAATTATCAGGAAAAGAGAAGAAATAATTTATAACAAAGAAAATAGTGTCTTGGATGAAATTCCAACTTGAATACCTGATCTTTCCATATTGTCCTTTCATGTTGTTGCTTGTTGGGTTCATCCTCCAGTGGAGCCTTGGATCTGATCTCGAAACTGATTTAGAGTTGACCGGTGAATGATTTCAGCCTTCTTGTGTCTCATCGTCGTACACCGTCAACAATCAGATATAAACTTGGTACATTTTGCGGAGGAACATAAAACTACGTTCCCTAGTATGGTCACCACTATGTTATCGCCTAGATTGACCTCAGGCTGAAGGAAGGAAATTCCAGGGTAACCACAAACCACGCTTAACCTAGTAGCTAGCCCCACTAGGTTGGGAGAGGGGTCTCTCCTTATGGATCTCAGTCAAGATGACTGGGTCAGGAACAAGATTTTATGCTAGGTATAGTAGCTCAAAGGTTTTGATTGAAATTTTTGGTGTTTTTGCTAGATTAGGAGGAGATAGGCAATTTGGGTCTAGGAAACTAAGTCAAAATTGCAGGGGATTCTATGGGGTAAGGTAGGTATGAGCTTCAACACCTTAGGCTTAATGGGGTGAAAGGATAGACTGGTTAGGAGCTAAAAAGAGCATGAGAAATTCATGAATCCTTCCTAAACAGTAGAAAAAACATTAAATACTGGTTTTCTCCCAAGGTAGAGCATTAAAACCTAATGGATTCCACCTATCTGACTTGAAAACAACCAATTAGAAGTAATCATATGAAATAGGAATACATAAATAACATGTGAACAAATTAACAGAAGAAGAAACACATTTTAAAGGCCATACCACAAGAATCCCATAAAAATAGCTGCAACTTTATTACTTTCCTGCCAAAACTGCTACAAAATGATAAGTGTTCAGTACATGAGCATCTAGCTGAATCCAACCTCACCAAATTACCAAGAAAATGCATAATATAGACATATAAACTAATCATCCTAACCTTCAGGGGTCGAATCCATGAGAAGAGGGGTTGTTTCAACCATTTCCCAACAAAGAACTAGAATATAGGTAGTCCAACAACTTGCCTCTAAAAGAGGGGAAACTAATTCATTTGCATCAAAACCACCTCTAACTAATGAATATACCCTTTAACACTATTTTACCATTACATCTACATTCCATGTCATCAATTACATCAGCAAAATCGTCCATGAGGAGAGAAATCAAATTCACAGTAAAAAAAGGCGAATTTTAGTTCCCTGAGCAAAATGGACCTAAGCGCAGTTCCACTGGTCCTAAGCGCAGCGCCACTGGTCCTAGGCACAGTGCCAATTTCCACCTAATTTTGGAAGCCTTACCCTAAGCCAATTGAGCCCATGATAACTCATTGGAAAGGTATTAAAGTCTAGTTTCTGGAACACTTGGAATTTTTTAATTTGGAGGCCATTTTCCCCCTCAAAACTTGAATCTGCGAAGACTGCTTCCGTGTGTCCAAAAAGAGGCAAAAAGGTCATTGTTTGGTAGTTTTTGGACCTTTTGTTGAACCAGATCTGCTCCAAAACTTCTAAAAATTTCAAGGGTGCATATCCTCACCACTCTAAATCAAAAAATGTCAACTTTTTCTCCAATGGATGCCCCAGGAAAAAACGCAGCGCCACCAAGGCAAAGTTTCTGTGTTGTGAATTTCAAAATTTCAAAAATACAAAAAATTCTCAAAATTTTCCCAAATTTTGCATGGAACACCGCCATCAACTTCTTTGGTTGGCCAAAGGGGCTTTAGCCAACATTTTGAGTCTATCTTGATCTTTCTTGCCCTCTAAGGCTCTCCTCAACCTATCTTTCATCCTCTTCATTCTCATGTTGCAAATTTTGTTCCGTGTCATATAGTGATAGGCCATATTCCTCATCATTTGGTTATCTCTATTGGCCTTGTGAAATAATAGATGGTGATATTCTGAAAGTTACTCCGGCCAATGTCACTTCATAGTTATGCAAGTGAGCCATAAAAAGTCTAGCAAGCTCATGATGAAACTAGACCCTCTCCACTATTTCACAAAATTCATAACATCCAAGGTGCCTAAAACATGAAACTACTAATGGACAGGCTTGCAATTCTCTTAAATTAGTGGGCTCTTCTCTTATGAATTTTCCTCCCTTGTGAGGCTTTCTTTGCCTATGTCTCTCTACAAAACTGTCACTGGTTGTCTCCTCATCATACTCAAAATCACTCCCTCTATCCATGGTTTCACTGTTTAATTTCACAAAAATTTACAGTGTGGGGAAACTAATGTGAATGGAATGGAGGGTAGGCTCTAGGGTTTATGAGTGATTGTGTGTATTTATAGCTAGGGTACAAATTTTGAGAATGAAAGGAGGGTGTATGGGATGAAAAAAAAGCGATGAGGAACACGTGAGGATGGAGGATATGATATGTGGAGGGCTGTAGCTAGGAAGCTACATAGTGAAATAAACCAAATGATTTAGGTTTTATGGTGAGAATTAGGGTTTTATGTAATGAGTGGAAACTTATGAAAATCTTAACATGTGGAAACCAAATTGGAGAGAGAGGAATGATACTTACTTGCTAAGTGTGGAATTGGAGGAAATTTGCCATAAATTTGAAGTTTGGAGTGTTTTTTTGGGTTGTCTAGCCTAATCACAGCGCCACTTCCTAGGAGCATAGTGCCACCGTCTAATTGCAATCCCTGTTATATTTTGAACTGAGCAAAAAGTCCCTAACTGCAGCACCTTGCCCTAAGCACAACGCCTCCTTCCCTAAGCACAACGCCAATTCAAGATGACTTTTGACTACCTTCCTAATGTCCAAATTGGGCATGTTATAGCTCGTTGGAAATATTTTCAACACTAGTTTCCATAACATCTTTAGTTTGTAAATTTGGAGTTCATTTTCCTTGTCAAATGCACAATCTCCTAAGACTGGTCAAAATGTGCAGAATGAGGCTGCCAAAATGCATAGCACTGTTGTAGTCAACTTTTGAAGGTCTTCCTCAACTCCAAATTGAGCTCATGATAGCTCATTGGAAATATATTTGTGTCTAAGTATCAGTTAATTCATCAAGCAAGTCATTTGGGCATTAAAGATAGGACAAAAATTGATTTTACCAAGGTCACTCCAGAGGTGCATCAACCTTGCTAAGGCAAATGATGTTTTCGACATTTCACCCAAACCAGGAAACCTGTGTAAAAAGGGAAAGAGGTTTTTCTTACTGTGTAAATGGCGGACAAAAACCGCTCTCACTTTTGTAAAATTCATCTTTAATGTCTCAAAAACACAGTTTGAAGAAAAAACATCCCTTATGTGTGGCGAATGGTTTGTTCCTTGGAATGACTTCTCGACAAATGATGAAGACCTTATGTTTGATGATATGAAATGGAATCATACCTTCTGATATCCCTTATGCCTTCTATGCTCAAATATCTCTGATCCCATAGCCAACCCTAGCTCAGTGGGAGAGGAAATTAGGGTTTAGTTCTTGTTCTCTTTTGCTTTTGCAGGTGGATTTGTGCTCATGATAACTTGATTTTTAGCAATGGCGTTATAGACATATTTGGGAACTCCAACCCCAATCACATATGTTGATAAACCAAGGGCTATTTAACCCCCAAAAGTGTTGTTTCATACCCTAAAGGATCATGGTCAACTGATTACAACATTTCCCAGAAGTTCCACCTTGAAAACCACTCAAAACTGGGCAAAACTAGACCATACTGACTGCTCCATTGTCAAGGTGCGATGCATACTAGCTCCTACACTAGCTAGGTGAAATGCATACTAAATAGGGCTTCTGTAGGTTGTAATGAGCGAGAATGGACAAATGGCTGAGACAGTTTGCTGTGGATGTTCATGGAATCTTCTAGAAACTTCTCCTATGACACTTGCCTCTCTGAATTTGCTCAAGAATGAGTAAGAGATCAATGAAATCTCCAAGTGGAACCAAGAACTATTAGTGGAATGACACTAATCAAAAACCCATAGCTAACTCACACCCTTGCAAACATCTATAAATGGATCCCTCATCTGAGAGATCTAGGGGCTGGAATTTTGTAATTTGTAAGGAAGTGTTGTTAGTTTGTCTTTGAGAGAGAACATTGTATTATTGGGTGATCTTGCTCTTCATGAGGTGAATAGGGCTTTGATGCTGGGAGGATGATGCTGGATCAAATAGCTGGGTTGTAATTCTCCATTCTACTATTAATAAAGTTCTTTGAGTTTTCCTCCATACAATCGTGTATTCATGAATCTTGTTATTTGTTAATGCAATTGTATGTTCAATGTATTTCTGATTCTGCATTGTTTATGATATTATAGATCAAGATGCTTTGATGGTGTTTTGTTACTTTGGCTCTATAGGTATTCTCTAAGCGAGACAGGTAGGAGAGGAGTTGCAAGCTCTATCAAGGGAGAGAGAAATCAAGCAAGGAGTCAAGTGGAAGATCCAGGTTGGTCCCCTTTGCTTCTCTCTTTTCTATCAGAGATAAAGGAAATCACAAATTTCTTTGATTGTTTATTTCTAAGATAGCTACCAATCTTAGTGGGACTAGTAGATCGAAAAGACACTAGTTTTCCAAAAAACAAAATGGCAACTCCATTGGGGACCGAATTTTTTGTTTGTTTGTTATTGTTGTTTGCTTTATAAACTACAGATGGAGCCTGAAGTTAGCCAGATAGCCTTCGAACTTCTCTTTCTATGCAACTGCAAAGTAGATGAATGCTACTTCAGTCAATCTCCAGGTTGATTTATGAATGGAACATCTGACCTACAAGCATTCTAAATGCCCTTGCAATAGCTCTATAACCTCCTAGGATCATACTCCTATACTTTGTTCTTTACTGTTCATAGTAACTCAGACTAAATCACGAAACTCAACTGCAAATTTGAGCAAAAACCCACCTCAGTTTCGCTCCTTGGCCCATTGCATTGTCTGTAACTAGAAACCAGTATGCATCGCACCTACAGTGTGTAGCAGGTAAGATGCATCCCTATTTCTGAGAAGCACAGGTGCAATGAATCATAAGTTTACTAGATATACGTTTGTTGCCTTACACACAGTTGCGTATACACGTGGTTTGCCTTAACTGAAGTAGCATATATGAATCTTAATATGGAAATGAAAAGGTTATTATTGACTTGATAATACTAATTCACCCCCCCCCCCCTCTCAGTCTTATTTCCAACAATTGGTATCAGAGCAGGTCCTTTGGTAGAAGCTTGATCACTTGAACGATATTCGTAGATCAATGGGAAAGAAGCTTAAGAAGAAAGCGCCTAAGAAGAAGAAGACTTCTCAGAAGAGCTATGGCAGTGGGAGAATCAATTGGGGAATATGTGGAAGAAGCACTTCAGATTCAGAATCATTTCAGAATGAAGATGAAGAAGCAAAAGAACTAGTAGGTATGAATTTTTTATACTCTGGTGATACATTTATCCATCCATTTGAAGATGATGAAAGTGATAGCGAAACAACTGAAATTTCGCCTATGGGTGAGCAAGAAAGATATCAAATAGAGGCAGAATTTAAAAGGCTTATAGACAAAATTAAAGATCAACAAGATCTATTGAACAAAAGGGAATGTGCCTTCAAAGAAGAAGCTACCAAACTAAAATCTCAACTAGAGAAAGGAAATAAGGTAGGGAAGTTATTCAAGGCCAAGGAAGATCAATGTCAAAAGCTGCAGGATGAAGTGACATCATTAAGAAATGAAGTCAATGAAAGGAGCAAAACAATCAAGAAACTCAGAGATAGATCCAGTTACTATGAAAGTCTTGAAGCTACGATCCTCTCACTAAAAGAAGATCTTGAAGAATCAAAAAGGCAAAATAAAGAACTACTCCAAGCTCTTGAAAAACAAGAAAACGAAGTTCTTGAACTAAGACATTAGTTGGAAGAAGGAAGAAAAGTTGAAGAAAACATGAAGAAGCAGTATCATGAAAAGGAGGAGCAACATCAGGTTGAGGTAAATATTCTTAAAGATAACTTAGAAGAAAAAGATACGCTCTTACGATTTCAAGATAGTACTAAGATCTTGGATGATATTATTAGTAGTCAAAGGTCTCCTGCTATCAAAACTGGTCTTGGTTTTCATGAATCCGTTGAAGGTGAATCTATTTCACAAAATAAGACGAGGAACTCTAATGAGAAATCTAAAATAATCAACAAGGAGATGAGAGGACAACCCCATCAACAACCAAGGAAATAATTCTTCAAAGAAAATCTTTTACTCCTCCGATGTATAATGTTGAATGTTATGTATGTCATAATTTCAGACATGTTGCAGCTAGATGCAGAAGAAGAATGGTTCAAGACCATCACACAGAAAGATCAGCACGTTCCAGGTACTTTAAGGGATATTGATTTGCTTGCAATATGTTTGGTCACAAAGCTGTTGATTGGTTCAAAAGGAGAAAACATCATCACACTTGAAGATATGGAAGAAGAAGGAAGTACAGTCAGAAAGATGTGGCATAGCACAATATACAGACGTAACAGACTCAGGGGGCACTAAAAGTGCAAAACTTCAGTGTACTAAATCTCATATGCAAGTCTCATAAAGGGAAGATGCGTATATACATGACTTGGTTACTGCACAGTCGCGTATATGTTAGTTTGAGAAAAAGTAGTGGGACAGGCTCAGGAAAAGGGGTCTGATATGATTCATTCCATTATTTGCTCTGTTTCATAATGGCTACAATATGTTGTTGTTGTCTTGATACTTGTAAGACGTTTAGAAATGATTTGATCTTAACTTGTGGATGATGATACTTCTTGCTGATATATGCATGATCAAATCTGACAGTAAGCAAGATGGCACAGGTTCAGGGGGAGCATATGTTTTGAATCATGCATTGTTGGCATTATGGTTAGAAGTCCTTAGTAATGATGCTTATATGGCTAAATGATACATCTTGCTATGATATGGTTATGAGTTGTCCATGACAAAATCTCATATGATTCTTAGGGTTACATAGTTGATGTTCAGATCAGATTTGTGGTTGATTCTCTAATGATGCATATATGGTGCTTACATGGTGATCTTTATAAGGATAAGGAGAAGTACAAATCTTGAATACACATCTTCATTACTTGATGATGAGTCACTCATATGCTGATGTGATCATATGCATAAAGATCATATAATACAGTTATGATGCAGGATTCTTATAGTTCTTGGCACTCATATGGATAAGGATTGTTGTTGTTGATGATATCAAGAAATCTTGACAAATGATCTTGAGCTCAAGATACATAGTGCTGGATACATGAATGTTTACTCAAAGTTGCATTGTTGGAGACATGATGATGATAATTTCTTACCTATATGATGATAGGTTGATACTTACATATGTTGATTCATGTAGATGTTCCCATGTGATGATACTTGGATCATGGAGATATTGATGTTGATGATATGGCTATGGTGTTTTTCACATATGATATAATGTGAATGATTCTGTATGTCATATGCAGAATTGTGTTCAAAAGGATGAGTTGATGCAGACATACCTTGTTGCTGGTCTAGATGCTATTGTCAGATGATTATGGAGCAGATCATACATTGTGTATGATAGTTGTTGATGACTATCATGATCTTATATAGATGTTTGGTCTCTATTATAAATGTCATGTAAAGGTCATATCAAGACTCATGATGTAATAGTTTTTCTCTATCTATTGTAGTCATTTGATGAATCCCTTTTGGTCATATGATGTAATTTGTAACCCCACTATGCATGGGAAGGATGATGTAATAGTTCAGTAATGTATAAAAATTTGGTATCTGGCATATCCCCACTTGGTTTGGTGGATGAGTCAATATTGCTATATCCCCACTGGGTTGCGAGATGGATGTATGTATGAGTCCTTGGTGATAGGAAGGTCATTTATGATAGAGTCATGTTATTCTTGTAGAACATCTTTTTGCAGACCTTGCTTACAGTCAGGGGGACCATGAACAACACACTTCAACAGAGCAGAGACTTCAGCATGTACTTAGAGGGAGCATGGTCAGATTGGTACACCTTGGCATATACAAAGGGGGAGCTCATTCAGAGATTTTAGCATGTACTCAAGGGGAGTATGGACAACGGAATGTTTATCAAGGAAAGAGAATATCTTGGTCCACCCTTTGCCCTTGATGTCAAAGGGGGAGAGTGATTTGGTGTTGTTTCCATCAAGTCCAAAGGGGGAGATTGTTGGCATTATGATGCATGTGTTGTCCTTGATGGCAACCCACTCGTAGAAGACCAACTCACTTACATATATAACCAGATGAATCTATAGCAGAGATATTAGATGTGACAGAATACATGGGATGCAGAATAGCTCAAAGGAATCAGTTCAGATGTAATGAACAATGACAACTCACATAGATGACAGATCATATTGCAGCAGGTCAGTAGCAAGGAGTTGATGATTAGACTACAAAGAATGAAGAAAATAAGGTATACGCAGGTTCCTCTCAGCAAAGTTGTGTATACAGGCGGTATCACCGATCAAAAGTTGTGTATGCGTATGCACACACGTTCATGCAAAGAAAAGCACGTACATGTGGGAAAATTTATGTTTGGTCAATGGTATTTAGTCCGACACATTTGAACCTATGGTTTTGGTCCTTGGTATTGCATCCGAAGTGATTGAACCCAGGTATTGGGTCCTTAGTATTGGTTCTCAATGGTTTTGGACCATGGTATTGAGTAAGGCCTAAGATTATAAAAGGAGAAGAAGATCATTAGGCAAAGTGATTGAGAAAGTCTTGAATATCTGATGAAGTATGAGATCTAGTATGCAGGTTATGGGTTCATGATGCTTTGCTTGATCAGAGCTAAGGAGGAATCTCAGTGGTTGATGGAGAACAAGATCTAAGGATAGATCGAGATCTAATGGCTTGGAATGAATCATATCTATACGGTTTGATCATGTTTATTTTAGATATTTTTACTGATGCATGTAATGTTCTGTAAATTTTATGATCTAGGTATAACTCAAGTTTGGAATAGCTGCAAATCATGAATGAATATTTACAGACATATACATTGGTTGATTATGAGAAAAGCACATACATACGTAGGTTAGATACATCCAAGTAGCGTATACCATTTGAGCTATGATGTTTGAAGTTACAAGTGGTTCTGGTTGTCGATGAGTTTTAATGACTGTTTATTGGTGTCAGTATTCTGCATATTCAGTTTGGTTGACTGTGTTTAGCTTCAGTATTGATGGAGGAGATCTAATAATGGATCAGGATCATAATGACTTATCTTTATGTGATCTGATGGACTAGATCTGGTTGCTAACATATGCATTATCCTTGTATATGAAATGATATGGTTATGTCTGAAGTCAGGAAGTGCAACAAAGTTATAAGTAAGTAATTAATGACATATACGCTGGTTCGCTTCGTTGAAGTTGTGTATACACGCTGGTTGTGTATACAGTTGGTTCTGAATATTGTTGCAGAGTTCAGTGTTTTGCTCTGTGTTCTCGTGACTGCATTTTGTTGACAGAGTTTCAGTGATTCCGTATTTGGTGATTCAGAGATTGATGATGCTAGTGTTGATTGATTGTGTGCTTCAATGATATTGATGGGTCCAGTATGAAAATTGGATGAAACGTGGCCTTTAGATTATGGTATTGTGGTTCAGGAGTATTCAGTCTGAAAATGTATGAAACGTGGTACCTAGAGGAAGAAAGAGAAGGTTGTAGCTTTCTGTAGGTCGGCATCTATGCACTAGTACATCAGCTAGTACAAGAGCTAAGGGGGTGGTAGCTCCCTTCCAGTAGCAGCTGGAAAGTGAGTAAAGGTTGGAGCATTTCAGTAGGCCGGCACCTACATACTAGTAAATGGATCAGCGAGTTAAAGAGCTAAGGGGGTTGTAGCTCCCTTCCAGAAGAGTCTGGAGAATGAGAGAAGGTTGTAGCCTTCTGTAGGTAGAAGCTTGTGTACTAGTATAAGACTGCACCAGTATAGAACTATTGTAAAAGAAGTTTCTTATTAAAAAGAATATTGATACGACTTGCAGCAGGTGGTTTTCACCCACATTGGGTTTCCACCTTACATCATGGTGTTCATCTGTGCTTCTTGTGTGTGATGATCTGTTCTATTTTACTGCTCATGTTTACTGTTCGTATGGTTAATAATGTTCTGATGCACTCATTAAGGATCAACTAATTGAATAATAAGTTTACTGGATATACACTTGTTGCATTACACAGAGTTGCGTATACATGCGGTTTGCCTTAACTAAAGTAGCGTATATGAATCTTAATATGGAAATGAAAAGGTTATTATTGACTGGATAATACTGATTCAAACCCCCTCTCAGTAATATTTCCAATAGATACTGAAGTTGACCCTTTTCCTTCTACTTCATTTGTTTCTCCATCCCCTTCTTCCTCTTCGCTTGGTGAAAGTAGCGATGCTAGTAACCAAGTGACCGAGAAAAAGAATAAAGGCAAGGAGAAAAAGAAAAATTCAGTTAAGCAACGGGGC
Source organism: Pinus taeda (assembly GCA_000404065.3). Lineage (NCBI taxonomy): Eukaryota > Viridiplantae > Streptophyta > Pinopsida > Pinales > Pinaceae > Pinus > Pinus taeda. Next base: position 27,753 of record APFE030401908.1, on the reverse strand, counting down.
AACCATGCAGCATCTGGTGAAAATTCACACACCATACTTTCCAAATGCAGATATCCATGCATAATTTGCAAGGGAGACCACCTTCATCGATAATGTCTGTGCATCCCTCGGATCTTGAGAGAATGGTCCCCCCGTTCACACCGTCAGGTGTCATCAACCTCTGGTAATCATGTTGACAACACACCATCAACTAGTAATAGTGAAGTCAATGGATAGAAAGGAAAGGTCATATTTCCATGTAGGTTATGTGAAGGTGATCATGCCCTTCACCATTGTCCTTTTTTGGATGAAGCCAAAAAAGTCTTGAATAACCATCCTGCTTCACCACAGCGAATTCCACCTAGATACAAGAAACTCTCACCAAGTTCTTTACTAGTTGAAAATCGAACTGACATAACTCAATCGTCGGTCAAAAAATCTATCGTTTCAAGTGAACCTTCTGAGTCCATACCGAACCAAAGTCAGTGGGTCGAAATGGCAGTCGACCTAGTCTTATCTTCAAAAGGTCCACCTTCAGATGATACAATTTCCAAAGAGAATGAGAACAATACCGTTCAAATTCTTTTTGTTAATACAGATTCTGATGAACTTGGGGTAAATCCACCCGTTCCTTTACAACAGGAGGAAAATTCCCTAGTTCAAGGGGTTCACCCAGCCATTTATCCGGTACCCTCTCCAAGTAGTCTAGTTGTTTCCCTTGATTGGAATCAACTAGCAAGACCCTGCTTTCCATCTTATGTACCATTCCAGATCATAGTACAAGTTTACAAAATGATCGTGTCTAGCACTATCATAGATGAAGGGGCTTCAGTGAGTATCCTTTCCTCAACTGCTTGGAAAGGGCTTGGTTCACCATCGCTTATGCTTGTTACACAAAATTTATCATGCTTTGACAAAGGAACCAATTGATCGTTAAGGATCCTTCCAAAGTTGCCGATAACTTTGAAAATGAAAATCGTTCACTTGAACATGATGGTAGTCCAAGGACCATCAAATTACAATCTACTCCTTGGACGCAACTATGTTTATAGCATGGAAGCTATTGTTTCCACACTCTTTCGAGTGATTGTTTCCCACATGAAGGAAAAATGGTACAGCTTATCGACCAACTTTCATTTCCTGGTTCAAACACATCTCCGAGTCAAACATCATCCCTAAATGGTCTCTTTGCATCAAGAATGTCTCTTCAACCTTCATTCCATCCACCTGATTGCGGTGAGTAGTCCGGGGAATGTAACGAAGCTCAAGGGCATGCATCCTGGTCTACTTCGACAGATGAACCCAGCTGAAAAGATAGATTTCCTTGTAGGTTATGTGATCGATCTGAAACAGACATTTCCTTGTAGGTTATGTGATTGGTCTGAAATGCCATTTCCTCTTAGTTTATGTGATCGGTTTGAAACAACCATTTCCTTGTAGGTTATTTTATTGGTCTAAAACAACCATTTCCTCGTAGGTCATTTGATTGGTCTGAAACACCATTCACTTTTGTCCACTATGTGGACAAAGCCAAAGAAGCATTTTTTCTAACTGCGGAAGAAACAATCCTGCTTAACCACAGTGAATTCCAGATGGTGACCTAGAAACTCTCCTTTTCTCGATGCTTGGGGGTATGCAAAGCTTTTTATGCAAGCGAAAAAATGACCAATTTCTTTTCATAGCTTTTTTGATTTTTTAGCTTTCTAGTTTTAACTTCTTAGGTTAGGTGGTTGGTCTAGAAATGTCTGCACACCAGATGGACCAAAGGAAGGGTTTTGGCTAGATGGAAGACAAAACCATCCTACCTAACCTTAGTAGTTCCTTAGCTTTTTAGTTTTTCTATCTTTGTAGTTCGGTTGTTTCTAGCCTACATAAAAAAGCAATGAGCATATGTTATTATAGAGTTCAAGCTTACTAAAAAAATAAACCTACCAATGAGAGACATCTTTGACTACTGCAATGAGCAATGTTTCTGCAAATTTCAAACTCATTAAAAAATAAACCCACCACTGAGCATATGTTAACACAAGATTCAAGCTCATTAAAAAATAAACCCGCCTTCAGTAAATGACCTCTATGATTGCCATACTATCAGCCTTTTGAGCCTTGGTTGTGTTCTACCATCACCTCCTTTCTTTTGGTCAATCATACGCTTCCACTTGATTGTTTACTCTTTTGAGGAACAACTATGATGAGTGGTTCTGTTAGCCACACTCTTCACACCACCATGTTTTGAGAAGTTCCAAACTTATCTGGAACCAGTTGCTACCCGAAAACACCACTCGTTCCTCAAAAAACGAGTCTCTTTTAAACTCTTTTTAGACTCATTAAATATGAAAATATTGTTGCGCTACAGCTCATTAAATAAATGGGAAGTGCCATCCCTCTTGTATTTTAATCTTTTTGGAATTGAGGGATTATCCCACAAAAAGATCGAGCGCTTGTCTTTTTCGACTCGCTAAAGTGATCAGAAAAATCACCCCTTTTGTATTATTTTAATCTTTGTCAGACTCAAGGGATTATGATACGAAAAAGAACTGCTGGAGTTTCCTTTTTGTCTTTTTTCAAAATCTCTAAACATGAAAAGGACCGAGTTGTCTTTGTCATTAAACTTGTTAAAACAATAGCGACAAACTTGTCCATCTAAACAAGAACGAGTTTCACTGTCGCTACGCTCACTAAAACATAGTGACAAGTTTGCCCAAAGGGAAAATTATAGAACAAGCATATGTTATCCTCCTCAAGCTTGACAAAAATAAAGAGGTACTGGTTAGTAATGACTTGGGAAAAAGGGAAGAAAACTTGAAGAATTTTATTGGTAGCAGGTCGCTCTTGAACATGGAACTTTCACTCCATCACCATGATTAAGTCAGGTTGGGTTATTATGTTCACCGGTCATATCACCATTGTGTTGTGGGATAAAATCCCCTAGGGTCTTGGGTGAATACCCTAGCAGACTGAAGGTTGTCTATGCAAAGAAACACACATTCCATGCAATCATAATGCTACTATAAGAAAACTCTACAATGGGGGGCATACCTGAGGTTCTACGTTTGAGAAGAGCCTTCCAGGGTCCAAACCCTTCCTGGAGTTCCTTTGCTCCTTTGACCTGCAAAACAATCAATTCAAGAAAGTACAACAGTATATGGACTAAACATAATAAAGAAACCAACTTCATATTATAAGGGAAGGTAGTTAGTTATGCAATTAAACGACCGATCACACATGAATCATAACATGAATATCATAACATGAAGAAGATCTATATTAGGAACAAAGACATGTGTTTCTTTTATTATAGACAAAGAAAGTACAGAAAAGGAACAATTTCACCTGAGTCTTCCTTTCGCAGGCTCCAAGCGGAACCATCTCCTGGATTCATCCAGTCTCAAGCCTTTAATAAACTCCTTCCATGACTTACTCCACGATCTCTCAAGTAGTATGAAATCATCAACACACACAAGGAAACAAGGGTTTCCTGTAGGATGGGGGAAGTGCAGGAGGCACAAGGATCTTCAGACCTGGTCAGGTAAATCTCAACATAGCAATCTTTCTCTCTCTTCTCTCCTCCCTTTGGCCTTCCCATAGAAGCCTTTTTATACTTCTCCCAAAGTAGTTTCTTACTTGGGAACTCGTTGGGAATAGTTGGGCCCCGAGCACTAACAGGTAATCAACAGGTAAAACCCGTGTTCTCCACCCGAAATTAAGGAGATTTATTTTTTTTAAGTGTTTTTATGCATATACGCAGGTTGGGTATACATAGACCCGCGTATACACGCATTTAGCTCAGGGCAATGTCACGTATAGGGAAAAAACAATGTTTTTTTAAATTTGGGACCAGGTCTGGAAGGATGGGTTTCCCTAGGCCATGAGTGTAGCATCAAAAACCTCAAGAGTGAGATTTGGAGCTATAAAATATGCCCCCTAATATATGAGGTCAGAAGGGGTACATGATGGCCAAAATGTATTAAGCAAGTTCATGGAAAGGAAATTTGTCGAAGACTGAGAAGGACTGCACCAAAATTCAGCCTGCCAAGCCACAAAAGGAGATCAGAAAGAAACATTGTCTAAGGCAGGCATACCCATGCTCAGAGAAAATATAGCATGTCCGCATATCAAGTACAAGTGGATCCACCAAGTATACAAGTATACATGACTGGAAAATACATAATGGATCATCTGATCATGATCAAACAAGTACATGTCTGAATTTCACATATAAGAATGTCAATGATGCTGAAAGATGAAGCAGATCACTGATATCAAAGACCGATCCCAAAAAGTACCAACTGAACATGATGGAATAAGATGGTACTACACTGCAAACTCAGGTGCCAGCATATAAATGTCTCCATGAATGACTGCAACATATAAGATGAAGTTTTATCAACTAATAGCAATAGGAGCAATTGTCAAGTGAACCAATGAATGTTGATACAACCTGAGGTCTTCACCAACCACCGTGGTACATTTCTACAACATGGGAATAAATGATCTGAAGTCGACCATGTGAGAAATTGTTTGATTACCGGCCATTGATGTATCCTGTTAACAAACGCGAGACTACTCACCGATAATGATAATGAGCGTCAAGGTACCCAGTACAATCCAACAAGTGTGAATAGATGAGCTGGAGTCGAACACCTATAATAATCTATTGATCAGGAGACAATGATGGTTTCCCACTGTCGATAGTGAAGGATCTGCCACTAATGATTGTAAACCCCAAGGTACTTCCAAATGAACTCTAGATATTTGCCCCAAAGCAATGAGTCGAAGTAGATAGGGAAAGATTCGCTAGAAGGAAGGCATTAAGGCACCCTCCATCAATCTAGCGCGAGTGTAACCCGTAGGCCAATAATGTGGAAGGAATCAGACGAAAAAGATGTAGTAACCCAACCAAAGTACATTTCCGGTGTACACAAGATGTGGCTAGCGCACGAAAAAAACCCTTTGAACCAACCAATAATGAAAGGTGACACAGAGGCAAGGTATCCACCAATAGGGTCAAATGGAAACCGAGGTACTGCACGAATCCCAATGTGTGATAATGTAAGCTGATGTCAAACACTAGGGAAACCACTCAGTCAAAGACCCATGATATTGATCGATGCTGAGCACAAGGTGACCTATCAATAATGAAAATAGGGCCAAGGTGCATCTCTAGGCCTCTCCTCAGAGCAAGATATCATCGTCGATAAGGATAAGACCCGCCAGCAAGAAGTCAATGGAGACCTTCTCAAACCGGCACGAGTAAAGGACCAATATAACTGATGTGATGATAGACATAGTACTGACAACCAGGGATGGTCGATTGAAAAATAAGTCAAGAAACACCGCAGAGAGGCCGACTCAGGCTAACTTCACTTGAACAAAAGCACGACTCAATGTGACTATGTGGCAGCATATGATGACTCTGTATAAGCTCGTTACGTAGGAGGCACAAACGAACCCTCCATATGATTGGAAGAGATAACCAATCGGGGGAGAACTAACTCAATAACAAGGTTAAGGCAAACCTAAGTCAAACTAAATCCCACCCAAGCGAAGGAGACTTTGTTTCAAGTGCTTTGTTCAAGGGTGACACGACTGACTCTAGCTGCCAACAATAAATGGAAATATTGTCCCATTCCCGCTCTTTTTTGGAATATATACTTTTTTTGGTATTTTTCTTTAAAACTGGAAAAAGAATAAAAGAATTCTATAGTATAGTGGAAAGAACGAGTTTCAGCGAAGCAGATGATCTAGTTCCTGGGATTGGAACATTCCTATGCTCAATGCAGTGAGGTGAAAACTGGCTAGAGACACTCAAAGGTGTGTTCCTTCCATGGGTGAAGGTGTGTCAAGCTGCAGAGGTCAAAGGTATGCAAGTTTGATTTTGCAGTCATCATGGTCAAAAGTTGGCTTAAACATGAGTCCAAGTGAGGCTGGCTTAAGGCTAAAAGGTTCAGATAGTCAAAATGCAATGCAATAGTACAACTCAACACAAGGGAGCCTCTAGGGTATAAGGCGAGAATGAAACGAAGAAGCAAAGAGGAATGAGTCTTCATCGTATAAGTCATGGCGGGACTACAAAGGACTCCCGAGCCTACTCAAATTGGAGCAGCATGGGCAACAAATGTCAGTGAGGTGCTAACTAGGTTTCCCATGTAAAGGATTGCTCTACCATCGTGTCACGATTTAAAGAATCGGCGAGTGAAGATGGTTTGCAAACCATAACACGATGGGATCGACCCTATGGTAAGTGTATCGACAGATGGAGGCTAGTATGCATGATGCAATGGAAAAAATGGATTCCCTAAACTATATGCCAGTGAGAAAACGATACCTGCCATGACAGGTCAGCAATCATGGAACCGTCTCGAAACTGTCGAAAATGCCCAAAATGTCTTGAAAATCAAACCATTCTCGACATTCCAAGCTCCCAAGTTAAAAGTTACATGAGACTGAACACAATCAAGTTTTGAAAAAATTTGACATTTTCGAAGCTTATAAAAAGGTTTTTGGACTCACCATTTTCACCATTTGAGTTTGAGAGCAAAGAATTGGAGCAAAAGGAGCTAACTTCCCATACGCCAAATTTAACCGTTCAAATTCCCCCAAAATCTCCAGGTAACTCTCATTCTTAACTTGTAATTGATTGTGATTAGTTTTAGAAGTTTTAATTAATGTTTTACTGTTGATTTTTTTGCCAACATTTTCTCCGCGACATATACACGGGTTTGTAATATGCAACCCGCGTACACGCGGGCCCTACATGTGACTGTGTTTAAAGGGGACCCGCGTATACGCCGTGCACATTTCAAACAAAAAAACTAACGGTTGAAATTGACTTTTCCTTCAAGATGACAATCACCAGGAGAGAAAGAGAGCATACTGCAGTAGATGAAGAAGTTATGAACAGTCCAGAGGCTTTGGATGCATTACGAGGATGAGGTTTGCTTAAGTTCTTCAAATGACCAAATATGAAAGCAAACACACGTCTGCTCGAGATGCTTCTTGATTACTGGAACATCGAGGAGGATGCTTTTATGATCGACCAGATGCCACTCAGGATAGAAGCGGAAGATATCTATTTCATTACAGTCCTTTCCTGAAGGGGAGAGGTAGTACATTCCCAAGGGAGAACACGGAGCAGTCTCTCGATCAAGGACTACGTACAGATATATTGCCAGGGACATCCAAAGAAAGTCAGAAGTCAGATTTCCATCACACATGTGGCAAGTCTACCATTGCAGATAATCCTGTTCATCATAGCTCGAGTGAACGAATACGATTCTCTGCATCAGGCATCACGACTCAACATGAGCGTGGTAGTTGACTGTCTCACCACAGTGTTTGATTGGTGTACTCCTCTTCTGGATAACATGAAAAGCCAACTCACTTCTATCAAGAGAGGACAGACCAAAAACTTTGGTTATGGGACTATTTTGTGCTCTTTCTTCTTTGTGAGAGTCCCTGCACTTCGTCCCAGAGTACCAGTTTCAATCAGCGCCCCACGAGATCCTCGAATGGGTAGGTGGGCTGACCTAATGAAACGTCTGGGAGGTGGGGAGGTCCCACGGACTGCTTTCAACGACGAATTCTTTTCCTGGTGGGATCAACAGATCATCACCATTGATGACTACCCGTATGCCGGGCTGGATTTCCGAGGAGATACCGATCTAGCATTGCCACCGACCACAGCATGGGGCGACATTGGTAAGTGATTTTTGATTTTATGATTTTTTTGATTTTTTAAATATAATAATAAACTTTGAAAATATTTTTGATAGGATTCAAATGACTAATATAATGATCATGTTCCAGATATTGGGCCTGTACGACCAGATGAGTTCCCACGGCACAAGCATCGCGGCCAAGGGGCCGAAGAGGCGGCTACAGCCACGGAACGAACTCTACACATAGTTCAGCGGCATTTGCTGAGGCTGACCCACCGAGTGCCGATGGCAGCAGTAGAGGACCTTCCTATAGAGATGCAGCGTCATGTGGTTGGCATGCCATTTGACTGGGTCTGCACTTTTAGGTGTGTAGCCAATGCAGTAGTTGCCTACTTAGCCGCTCATCTTGAGCCAGGGAATTAGACATAGTGGACATGATTATGGGCATTTGAGTCCCAATTTTGTATATTTTTTAACAGACTTATGTACACTTGAGATTCTTTATGATATATATATATATACAATTTGACTTTTTGATGCTTAATTTATTGTGATGAATGATTGATGTGCCAGTCTAATGCTTGCTTAGCGATAGAATCAACTAACCAATTATGGGATCTTGGAATATGCAAATAATTAATATAAATAAATGATCGTTGCAACAACCTCACCCTTAAATACTAGCGATATAAACATGGATCCCTTACCCGATAAATGTTATTTAATTGTGACACTATCAATTGCGAATCAAGATAAACTACCAACGAGTCGATTTCGTGAGAAATTGCCTCATATAGAAAATTAATGACGGCAGTATACTAAGCCATATTGTTTGAAGCAGGACCGATTCATACTCTCGTTGATACCATCAATTTACCAGTTGGATAATACAATACCCAAGCTCTAGAAGCGAGATTCCAAGTGTGCCGACTAGCACCATCGACGAATCAAAAATAGATCAAGTCATCCATCAACACTTGCCAAAGCAGACCAAAAAGTGTTAATATCACAAATTCTCGACAAAATATGTACAAATATACATAATGTACAAAGAAGCCATTGCTTAGTTGCTACTTAAGCAAAGTACTTCTTAAGGTAGAGCCCATTTCGGGGTTCCGCTAATTTGTTTCCTTCGAAATCGATTAACTCATACGACCCTTTTGTTAAAACTTGTTTAATTATGAAGGGACCGTACCACATAGGTTTGAATTTTCCTGCCCCCAAGGTGTCCTTATCTTGGTCATAGACCAAGACAAGGTCACCTTCAGAAAAGACACGAGGACGGACAACTTTATCATACTGGGTTTTAACCCTTTTCTTATGAGCCTCATTTACTGTGGCTACATCTCGACGCTGCTCATCGAGATGTTCCAAGTGAAGGAGGCACTCTTCGAGACGAAGGAGCTCAATAGATAACTTAAGAGATGGAATTTCACATTTGACAGGAAAGATAAATTCCAACCCATAAACTAACTAAAAAGGTGTAAAACCTGTAGCAGTCTCGACGGAGGTTCGGTATGCCCATAGAGCCAGATACAACATAAGATGCCAATTGGATCAATTTTTATCAATTGTCCTTTGCAGGATCATCTTAAGAGTTTTGTTTACTGCCTCGACCTATCCATTGGCCTGAGGATAATAAGGAGACGAATGTTCCTGCGCGAAACCTAGTTTGAGAGCCAATTCGGACATTAGTTGATTCTGGAAATGACTGCCATGGTCAGTTACAATCTCTCTTGGGATACTGAACCTTGAGATAATCTAATTAAAAAGGAACAAAGTTGTTGTCTCACTATCGTTTTTATAAGTGGGCCTGGCCTCAGCCCACTTCGTGAAGTAGTCGACGACCACGATAATATACTTTTGATTCATTGCTGAAGGCAGATGACAAGTCATAAAATCAATACCCCACTTAGTAAAGGGACCGACAGTGACAACGGGAAAAAGAGGAGCTGGATGTGCGCGCATCTTTTGTGTATAAACTTGGCATAGGTGACAGCGTTTGACCACTTCAACACAATCTTTGAAGAGCAAAGGCCAAAAATAACTGGCATGCAAGATACGCTGAGCTATAGCAAGCCCTGATAGATGACCACCACAAGGTCTGTTGTGGCAATCATTTAGCACAAACTCTGCCTCTTCTAAGGTTAAACAGCGCTGAAGGATTGAATCAACCCCCCGACGATATAATTTATCACCAATGATGACGTAACTTTTAGCGAGGTGACATAATTTGCGACGTTCATCCGTAGAGAAAGTAGAGGGAAACTTCGAAGTCTGGAGATAAACAATGATATCTCCATACCAAGGGTCGAGTGAAGAGATGAGGAATAAATGTTCGTCGGGAAAATTTTCCTCATAAACAGTATCCTCTCCACAAGGCAGCTTGGAAATTAGCTCGGAAAAAACCATAGATTTCTTGGACTTAGCAGACAAGAACTCGAGATCAAATTCTTGTAGAATGGCAATCCATTGATTATATTTGCCCCCAATCACTCACCTACTGAGGACAAACTGAAACGGATTGACTGCTGCCAAGACAAAAGTTTTGCGTAGCAGAATATAATGATGGAGCCGCTGGACAGCGTGGACAACTTCCAAGGCCAACTTCTCAACCGGAGAATAGTGAAGTTCATGACCTATCAAGCCTCGGCTCAAGTAATAAATCACGTGCTCTGTGAGAGCATCGTCTTCCTGAACGAGAACCATACCAATGGTTGATTCTACTGCAGTGAGATATAAAAGGAAGTCCCTACCATAATCTGGTGGACTCAAAAGCGGGGCAGAGACTAATGCCTTTTTCAAAGCATCAAACAGCCATTGTGCAAAGTCATCCCACACGAATGGAACCCCTTTGCGGAGCAAATGCATAAACCCTTTAGTGATCTCGGCATAGTTTGCTATAAACCGCCTTAAGAAATTAGCCTTCCCTTGAAGACTTTGAAGTTGTCAAATGGAGGACGGGGGAGGTAACTGGACTATCGCCTCTACCTTGAAGGGATCAACTCTAATCCCTTCATTTGACATGATGAACCCTAACAACCGACCAGACGTAACCGTGAAAACGCACTTTTTCGGATTCAACCGGATTTTATAAAAAGGACATCACTCAAAAACCATTCGAAGGTGACTGGGATGATCAGTTCTTTTTCGAGAACGAGAAACAAGATCGTCCAAGTATGCTTTGATGATATGTTTGATGTCGTGGAAAGCATATGACATGGCCCGCTGGAAAGTGGCTCTGACATTTTTGAGACCAGAAGACATCTTTCTGTATGCAAAGGTACCCTAGGGACATATAAAAGTCGTCTTATGTTGATCTTCAGGACGGATAGAAATTTGATTATAATCAGAAAAACCGTCCATGAAGGAAAAAATCTCATTACCTGCACACTCGTCAATAATCTAATCAATGAATGGCGTGGGGTAATTATCTTTCGGACAAGCTTTGTTTAAGTCCCTAAAGTCGATGCATACTCAGATTGTTCTTTGCTTTTTATCTATAGGGACTGGGATTAGAAACCCAATCGGTAAGAGGAACAGGGTATATAAACCCCGCCTTGAGCAGCTTCTCTACTTCGGCTTGAATGGCTGCCACTTTCCTAGGATTAACCGATCGATGTCTTTGACGAACCGGCTTAGCGTTTTCATACGTCTTGATCTCATGCTGAACTATAGAAGGATCAATGCCAGGCATTTCCTCATAAGACCAAGCAAATACATCTCAAAATTCCTTAAAAAGGTCGGTGTAAATTTGCACTTCTTCAGGGGAACAATCAATTCCGATGAAGAGATTCTCAATCACGTTAGGGTCCCTATAGATGTTTATAGATATCGTTTATGAGATCACCAACATATTACCTTCGGCACGAAAGTGTGCTAGAGCCAAAGGATTCGATATCTTACAAACATCACTAGTGAATAGCTTGGAGAACCTAGCTTCCACTTCTTACAATGGAGGAAGGAAATATGAATGATGGTGTAAGTCTTCCCAAGGTCGATCTACACCCATCGTCACTTCGAGGATTGCTTCTTTAGAAGGTAAAACCGTATCTAAGTAGTCCAAGGCGGAGGTGGAATCAAAGGCCCAAGCCGGGGCCACATAACCCTCAAACTCCTCTTTAGAAACAGGAGAAGATTGCTCGTCTGCAGATTTAATGATAGACTAATATCTAACCTCAGTCGCAGACATAGAGGATGCCATTCTATTTACTTGTCCTTCAGCTAATGTGGTTATAGGTGAAGGAAAGGTCCAAGGGTCTGAAAAATAATGAGTTCGGAAGAACCCTTCTCGAGGAGACTCCTTGGATGATGAAACGACATTAATTCGAGTGATAGGAGGGAAACTCAAAGGTACCCATCAATGAAGAATACATCCCAACTCCTAGATTCTCCATAGGCGGGCAAGGGTTATCCACTAAGGGGACAGTAGAGTCAGAAGTTGCTTGAGGATCAACTGGACAATAATCCAACTGATCAACCTTAACGATTTTCCCTTCATGAGGAAAGCAGATGACACGAAATAGAGTCGAAACAATGTCATCCATCTCATATACCCAATTCCTTCCTAAGAGGAGATTATAGTCTAGGTTAGCATCTATGACCTCTACTTCAACATTGATGACCTTTCCTCCAACACATATAAGAAAGACCAGGATAATCCCATGTGGCTTGTGAGAATGCCCATCAAACGCAGTCAGAAGGGTAGGTGAAGGAACAGTCGAAGGAGATCCAATGGCCTTCCAGCAAGACATCGACATGATGCACGTGGAAGCTCCCTCATCAATAACGGTGCGAAAAATATTAATCTTTCGGTATGTATACTTTATCTGGAAAGCCATGTGATGAGGGAGTCGCTTTTTGACATTTAACATGTCAAAAGTGAGCACTAAAGAGTTGGTTAGATCAACTGCCCCAATTGCCGAGAGTAAAGCACTTCGCTAAGCCAGACACGACTAGAGAACCTATAAAGTGGACATGGTGCATGGACTCTGGGCCAGATCTTCCATAATGGAATAATTCTAGGCGGCCCTAGTGTTAGGATTGATAGTTGCGCTTTTAGCGGAACCTTTCGGTATCTGTGGTATAGTCTCAACTGGGGGTCACTCAATATGAAGGTCGGTATTTCCGGGAGTAGTTTTGTCCTTGGAATTTTCGGCTTCACCGTAATCACGTGACCGAGTAGCCACATGTACATTAGAAGCCATCATGAAAATTTTCGATGATTTTTCCCCTTCCTGGCTGCCCCCTGAGGAGGTACCAGGATTTGAACTCGCGCCAACAAGCAATTGTTGCCCTTGGGGAAAAGGGTTGGTTAACACAGCTTGAGAAGTAGAAGCCCCTTGCTGCCCTAACAAGCACTGAGCGTCATGAATCTTCGGGCAGAGATGAGTTAAACGGTCTCCACTACACAACTTGCATGGAAACTTGACTTTCTTTTTAGACTCATTTCTACCCCCACCAACATTATTGCCAGATTTATTTGTCTCAGCCTTCCCGTCCTGATTCTTTTTCTTACCTCATCCTTTCTCTTTCCCATTGCAGTTTTGATTTCCTTTGGGGTTATCAAATTGGACAGCATTTAGCGAAGAGGGTTGGGAAGATGAAGTAGTAGATGATGTGACTTGGTTGTTTGAAGCAGTTTGCAATGACAACTGCTGCAATTGGATCAACAAGTTCACCGCATTTGTGTCTACTGATCCAATGATACCATCCCCATGGGGACCTGGCTTTGACTTGGCTATATCAACCTTCGACCTAGGAGCATCTGGCAAGTATTTTTGTAGGATCCCAGACTGAGAGTAGATCAATTCTAATTGCTGGGCCCTAAAAATAGCTTGCTCCTCGGAGTAAACTCTGGACATTGAGACATCCTTAGAGATCTCAGGTTGTAAAGATTTCAAAAACCATTCAAGATGGTACTCCAGAGGGATTTCGGCTTTAATGAGCCTCTTTCTCTGTCTCCATTCCTGAATATGGTTAGAAATGTGAGTTGTCGTGTCCTGATGAAAATTGGCCAGAAGTTCAGTTCGGGCATCATAACGGATAGGCAACTGGAAATGATTTAAGAAAATATTAGCTAAGTCGGTAAAAGATGTAAAGTTGTCCCCTGGCAACTCTATATACCATTTAGCTGCATTACTAGTCAAGGTGTGCTGAAAAAGTCTCAAACTAACTGAATCATCAATAAGGGAGTTTGACGAGCACCACAAATGGAATGTGGTCACATGGTCATCGGGGTCCTCACCGCTCTTCCCTTCGAATTTTGGAATGTCCAAAGGAAGTTTGGTTGGGACCGGAGGCCAGGCTGAATTATATTTGATTGGATCGTTTGTTAACTTTGTGAGGTCTGGCAAGTTCAAAGTTGCCAGAAACAGAAGCCTAGGAGGACCTTGGGGGTTCCACCAGACTGGGCGAAACTCCCAAAGTTCTGAAAAGATGGCCCTGGATTTTGGAAGGCACCAGGCTGCCTGAAGTAACCTACAGAACCAGTGCCATCCATATTTTGGGGTTAACGCTACCAATCCATCTCAGTGTCGCCGATATGTTCAAGAGAAGTCATTCAGATAGTTCACCATCTAGCTAACACCTCAGCCACTGCAATACCTTCACCCTCCATTTTTCATGACCACCATTCCTGAAACTTGTATCATCAGATCATTTTCACCTCCAGAAAGTCATTTTCTTCGTTTCGTGTCATAGATGTGGGATACATCAAGGCCCTCCTATGACAAGTCACTTCTTGTCAACATCAGTTCATTATCCAAGAAGTTGACCTAGAAACAACCCTTTTAGTACTTTGAAGCTTGCATGCCTCAATGGCAAGTTTCTCACTTCCGACGATAGGTTTACATCAATGACCCTTGACTGAAATATTTTGCATCATGTTCGACATCAGATCATATATTAACACCAAGTGAATTGTAGTGTAGTACCTTGAGGGTCATTAACATTATCAGTGATTCCTCTCGTGTCTATTAAAAACTCACATCATTGGCTGGTAATCAGGTGATTTCTTTCCATGTTCGACTTCAGGACATCATTTCACATGGATCGACTTGTACATCGAGTGAAGATTGAACAAGTTTGAAGACCCCAGATCTAGTTTCATCCACACGGGCTGTGATATATTCAGGAATATAAAGATATCAAATGTACACAGAAGCTGCATAGATGGTCATCCAAGCTAGGGATGATGACCCTTCATATGAAGAATCACCAATCTACAACTGCAGATGATTATCTGTTCTATGTACATGAAAATGAATTTATAAAACTGAGCATGGGAATGCCCGCCTAAGCTAGATCATGAAATAATATGATGATGATGTATTATATTGTATCTTATACAGGTCACCTTCCAGTTCGAATACCTCGGGACCTCATGATAAAGCATTTCACTCGACATCAAAATATTTATGACCTCATGCTTTAGGGGGCAACTGTTATAGACATATTTGGGCAATCCAACCCCAATCACATATGTTGATAAACCAAGGACTATTTAACCCCTAAAAGTGTTGTTTCATACCCTAAAGGATCATGGAGAACTAATTACATCATTTCCCAGAAGTTCCACCTGAAAAACCACTTAGAACTGGCAAACACTAGACCATGCTGACTGCTCCACTATCAAGGTGTGATGCATACTGGCTCCTACACTAGCCAGGTGTGATGCATACTGAAGAGGCCTTCTATAGGGTGTGATGAGTGAGAATGGACAAATAGCTGAGACAGTTTGCTATGTGGATGCTCATGGAATCTTCTAGAAACTTCTCCTATGACACTTGCCTCTCTAAATTCACCCAGGGATGAGTAAGAGATCAATGAAATCTCCAATTGGAACCAAGAACTATCAGTGAAATGGAACTAGTAAAAAACCTAGAGCTGACTCACACCCTTGCAAACATCTATAAATGGATCCCTCATCTGAGAGATCTAGGGGCTGGAATTTTGTAATTTGTAAGGAAGTGTTGTTAGTTTGTCTTTGAGAGAGAACATTGTATTATTGGGTGACCTCTCTTTTCATGAGGTGAAAAGGGCTTTGATGCTGGGAGGATGATGCTGGATCAGACAGCTGGTTGTAATTCTTCCTTCTATTATTAATAAATTTCTTTGAGTTTTCCTCCATACAATCTTGTATTTTTGAATTCAATTGTATGTTCAATGTATTTCCGATTCTGGGAACCAATATTACATATGAAGACATAAAATTACATTGTTAATGGGGATAAAAAGAAAATAGCATGTTTTCACTTCAAAACAAGTTTGGAGGTGAGAACTACATTCGGCTTTCAAAATGATAAACTATGGATTTACCAATCATTATTGGCCTCCTCATGTCCTTGCTTATCATTATTGGCATGTAATTATTGGATTTGACCATGGTGGGACCCTAAAACCTAATGAGACCAAACCCTAAGACCTAATGAAATGAATTGCAAAGGGAACATGAGTCATGATTGAAATATATGGAAGAGGATTAGCAAGTACAGATCATGAAGGAAAATTGAAGTAAACCCTACCATCAGTGAATCAATGACCTAATGGAATGCAAACTCATCAGTATGGGACTCCTACTATGAAATGAAAAAAATAAGATTTTGATCACTGATGACAATGTGAAATACTGACACTAACATTCCACTCAAGTTGACTTTTTATTCTCTTTGTTGTGTCTTGGAGCGCTTCAATTTTTCGCCATGTCTGGTACCTTAGCCTCAAGATCTATCAAATTTTCATTGAAAATAGCCGTCGACATTGATGAGGTGGAGTATATTTATCCAACTTAACTCCTTTTTTAACTTGATAATAGATATATATATATATATATATATAATTTTAATTTAAATATATTAATTATTTGATAATTAAAGTTATATAACTTTATAACTATATATCACTTTAATGTTATGTAAAAATTTATATATTTGTTACTATATCAATTACAATTATACAATGTGATGGCGAGGAGATAGTGGTCAAAAAATATGAAGTAGTGCTAGGGGTGTTGGGAGGAAGTTTCAAAAGAAGTGAATGAAGAAGAGTGTGAAGGACATGAGCTAGAAAAATGATGCCTGGTACATGAGTCGATGGCATCGACAATTGTAGGGTCGACGGAAGGCAATGGTCATGGACACAAGCCAGCAAAATGGAAGACTTGGGAAGCGATGACAAGTACAGAAAGTCAATGGTGGAAGTCGCTAGAGATTATGAGGAGCAATAAAGAGGGCTGGACAAACCAAAAATAGATGGGAATCATAGGGCAGAAGTCGAAGTTGGAGGGCACAATTACGGAAGTCGAAGTGGAGGAGGATGACCTAGGTCAAGGTGGAAGTTGAAGTCAGAGGCATGATAATGGAATTCAGGGCAAAGAGGAATGGCGGAAGTCAGCACATGAGCAATGACAAAGAAAATGTTGGATGAAGATAAGGTGGACGAAGCAAAGAACAACAAACACGCACCAAGTAGTGAACCCGCTCTGATACCAAACGAAACAGAGAAACTCAACGTTAGATAGAAAATGTAGATATTTTATTAATGAATAAGATGATTTATAGTGTGGGAGGCCCTGTCTTAAATACAACCTTGGGTGCCTCTTGGTGAATGGGCATGATATTTGATCATGCCCTTTGCCTAATTAACTAATAGTTATAGATTAACTTTTACATAATATTAGTGGATGCATGGATATTTGAATCCTCACATGGGGTATCTGTATTGTTTTCCCACCATGGGGACTCTCAAACAAATATATAGTTGTAATGTTTATGTGAAAAATTTAGTGTTAGGGAATCGCCTATTATAAGTGGCTAATTGTTTTAGTGAAATTGATGAATTTATTTGTACTATTTATAAACCATATCCAAAAGAGCATGTGTTTGGATCATTGGATCCATGTGGAGATGAGATTGAATTTTTTGAAGTATTTCCATATTTGATGTGAATATGGAAAGCTATTATGTTTATTTAAACAAGTACAACAATATGTTTAAGGGCCTTCTCAAAATTAGAGGGAATAAAAAATCATGATAGATGAAGACTTTCATTAGAAACATTGGATGAGTTATTTCCTTCCAATGATTCCTTTTTACAAAAAGGTTATCCATTGGTTCATCACCCCTAAAATAGATAGCAAAGAAAAGGTCTTGAAATTCGTTACATGTTTGAGATAAGGTCCTTACTTACCTAAGCATAGTTAGAACCCAATTATTCAGAATGTGAATTTTGGTTTCCCAAAGAAATACTTTTTGTTCCTACAAAAGTTAGTGATTATCGCTTGTAGTAGGTGACACATGGGTAAAGAATTTCCCATCATATAAGTTAGTGACTCATCTAACCCAATGGGTTAGATAGATATGAATTTCCCTGTCCAAAGTGGGTCATATATGTGAGTTCCTTGCCCAAGGTGGGTTAGATATATATGAAGTTCCTTGCCAAGAGTGGGTGAGATATGTGATTTCGTTGTGAAATAAGGGTGATATAGACTTATCTGCATTAAGTGGTGTGTTATGGTTAGTGCACCTAAAGTGGGTGTTATGTAGGCATTTAATCGTTAAAAGTAGCAAAAGAAAATTTTATTGAAATTGTAAAACAAAATATGCCAGTAGAGAAGGATCCGACAACATAGTAGGGTCTACCAAAAGTAACACCTCCATAAATAAACCAACACAAGATCAACCTATTTGGGTTTAGAAGAATGAAGTAATGATCGATGATATTGACATTACTACTGACTCATCACTAGTCACTCCAACATATGTTGTAGGAGAGAATGGTGGGTAATAAACAAAGAATGAAAAATAGGTTGACACCTCGGATACCTCATCATAATAGGTCGAACCCATAGACTTACGTAACGATAGTAGAATTAAAGTAGAACTGGAATTTGAGAAAGTACACAACACCCCAAAGGATTAGGATATAACTACCCAGTGAACGCTACAGGATGTGTTTTGTCAGACAACAAGGTTAGGATCCTCGAAATGTCCTGGTGAGTAGAAGGATGTAGAAAATCAAAAAAACTAAAAGTTCATGGAGAGTCTAAAATCATTACCTTGCCTTATGATTTATGATATGCATTCGATAGATAATTATTTCGTTTTCTATAATACACAACAAAATAAGCCATAGGAAGATGGAAAATAATTTGATCGACAACACTAAGTTTGAGTAGAGGAAGCAACAAGAAGAGGGGGTCTAGTTGGATCACATGAGCCTAGCAAAAAAAACTCCAAATTGATACCTATTCCAAGATTGATCATCCACTTGTTTATATTTACCAATTGATTTACCAACTAGTAGATCATAATGTACAAATAAATGAACTGGTCGTCCAATTGCAACATAAGACTAGAGCACTAGGGAACCAAAAATTGTTGACCATTGTATATTAAGAATACAATGCCTTTACACAAGCCAAATAGAAGCTAGAAGGAACATTGGACAAGGTTGCTACACTTAACATTGTTCTCAATAATTGGTCCACCTATCTATTGAACACATGTAGTTCTTTGCAGGAACAATATATGTTAATTCATGAATTATCTACATGGCAACATATAACACTTTAAATTTGGGTCAGGATTACACTAGAAAATCAAATTGTACAAGAAAAGAAGACAGAAAGCAAGCTAATGCAGGAGGAGAGGCAATGGCTCAAAGAAGGAAAGAAAGCTAATATAGAAGCCTCTATTTCCATTGAGTGCCTATAATATATTAATGAATAAAATTCAACAATTAGAGAAACAAGGTACTCCTAACTTCCTAGTTACCCAGGAGAGATCTGTCTCAAAAAAGTAAAGTATTTCACAATTATAAAATTCCTAGACGTGTAAGCTCAACAGTTCGTGAAATACTGGTCAATATTTTACCAACATATTCAAACACTTGCTCCCATGATGTATCAAGCAACATTTGGAGAAACCCTATTCTAGCACCCTTAGTACATCTGACTTCACCTTGACCTAAACACCAATTATTTAAGCCAAGCATGTCAAAATGTGTCCCACCTATTCCACAGGAGTAGTCTGATATTCTCATATCAGAGATTGAGTGCTCCAACTAGTTGCAGGGGGGAAACAAAGAAATGAGACTCACATCCTCAGCCCTTGCAAAGGAGTACAATGAGAAAAGGATGATTTTCCTATAGGGTAAGTCGACCAACCGACACAACAACATACAAGGGCACAACCTTCTCCATCAACTACAAAATGACTATTCAACATTCAACCAACGTGATCTTATCTTTTAATTCTCTTTCTTTCTTCTATCATCTTCTATTATACTTCTTCAAATTTTGTAATCCTCCAAGTATCCCCCTTCTTCAAGATGAAGAAGGCATTAAGGTTGGAATGAATGTTGTAGGGGCTAGTCAACTTAGTTGACTAGTCTAATCGATTAAACTCACCAAAGAATGTATTGTAAATCGATTTGACATACCAAGTCAATCTAGTCAAGTTAGGTAATATAGTTAAACTAGTGTAATTGTCTATTCAAGGATATACATATGGAAGTACTCAGTTCTATGTAATTTAATTTGGTTGTTGACTCTATACTAATACAACTATGCTTTTGTTGGTTTTCTACCACTTTTGCATCTCTTTGCTCTTTAATGTGATGCATAAGATTCTTTAATCTTACTTGATGTTCCACCCTACTAGTGAATAATGCATAATTTTCTCTAGATTACAGTAGTGCCAAATTATTGAATGGTGCCCAACTTTGGAAAACTCCTGATTTTCTCACAACCATGTTAGTTATCGTTCCTGTAGGTCAATTTCTGACTCAAAAATTTAGCCTAGATAAGCAACATATTTCTCTCTCAGTGCAACTCATGCTCTAAATGAGGTGGATTAAAATGTTATTTATAATGTATTGAAGCAAATATAATATATAAAGTGTCTCATACTAAGCAAATAGATTCATGTTTTCAATGATGTAAGCTTACTCGATGTTTCACCCTATTGGTGACTAATGCATACCTTTCTCTCGATTACAATAGTGCCTAATATTGAATGGTTCCCAAATTTGGTAAACTCATTTCCTCACAACCATGTTAGCTATCTTTCATGTGAGTCAATTATTTACTCAACCTTCAGCTAGATAAACAACATATTTATCTCTTAGTGCACCTCACACTCACACTCTAAATGAGGTGGATTAAAATGCTATTTATAATGTATCAAACAAATAAAAGCTAAAAATCCTCTTCCACTAAGCAAATAGATTCATGTTTTCAATGATTTAAGCCTAAATTATTTTGATGAATATCAAACGAATGGAAGAAAGTATGTTTATTATTTTTTTCATTTTGCGAAATTTCGCCTGGGTACTTTCCTCGATCTACATACTGGGAACGACCAAAGCACCTCGTCACCCTGCCTCCCCTGAATCTATTAAAATGTGTTCATTTAGGCACAATAACGATAATTTTGTAGATAGTATTAATATGAAATAAAAATTGATTTATTTGTTAGTTTTACTTAGATTTTATAAAATTTTCATGCAATTATATTCATATTTTAGAAATAAAAAGTGATTTTTTCACCAAGAAAAAATCACATTTTTATTCAAAATAATTAAATTACATTTTATAGATGCTAAAAATCATTTGAGCCTTAGGTAAAACCAAAAAACTAAAACTGAAAAGAGAAATAAAACTAAACTACAATTTTCTATCTCTCTTTTTCTCCACTTTTCACCAACCACCAGACTTCAGAGTGGAAGATACAATAACCAATTGATTCACTTCTATATTTACAAGAAAATCTATCCATGAATTCTTTTAATATTACCTTGTTTTCAGAAGTAGTCTTCTCAATTTGTTATTGGAGAGAACTTTGGAAGAAATTAGAACCATTGAAGAGCCTTTCTCCACCCCTCTCTTCTATATGATTTCTTGGGAATTATGTTCAACCATATTTGAAGTATTCTCTGAGATTTCTTCTTCCTCTCCTTTAGCTTCTTATGAATCTAGAAACTGTCATCCCTTTCTCTTTTGGGCTTATCTCTTCTTTCTTTTGGGGTCTTTCCTTCCCTAAGGACACGAGGTTTTGAAGATCTCCAGTTTCAAAATGTAAATACAGAGACCAATGCATATTATTATGAATCAAAATAATGTGATCAAGTAAACATTTAATGATCTAGGAGGATCTTGTTAGATAAGCTACAAAAGTTCAGTTTCATCGTCAGTATTTAGGTCCAATGTTGTCAGCTTTGACAATGTTTTTTATGGTTCAGGTTGTTCAAGTGATGTCAACAGTTTTCATGGAGTTCGAAGGATATGGTTTTATACCTGACTGTTGACATGTGGTTGTCGTCAATTCTGCCAAGATATGGTTGTTGACATGTGGTTGTCGTTAGTTCCACCAGGATATGGTTGTCGACATGTGGTTTTCATCCATTTTGCAGGATTTGGCTGTCAACGGGTTTTTCATCATGTGACATTTGTCGTAAATGTCACTTTGTGACAATTTGTTGTAAAAGGGGTTTCTTGATGTGAAGACTAAAAAAACCTAAGTCCTAGCCTTAAAATCTATGGTACAAATCAAATGTAAACTATAAAACCTAACCTAAAACCTACTCCAAACATTAAAACCCCTAAACCTTAGTTCTAGACCATTAACATACCAAATCAAATACCTAATCCCAAGTTAAAAACCCATTCAGGCTATTGAAAACATATTAAAACATTACAAATAAAAACATAACAATCATAAACCGCAGGATTAACTTCATGGCGAGATAACTATGATAGCGGGCATGTGAACAGGTTACATGTTACAATCTTGACCACAGGGTTTTAGACCATGTCAGAACCATGGCCATGTGAGTGGTCGTGGCATTCGGGGTTAAGATAGCACGGGTATTCGCGTCGGAACTGTCGAGGATAAGACCATCAGGTAAGCCGCGATGGTCGGAGGGTAGACATGTTCACATACCAATTGTTAGGGCACTGCAAGTCGGCACCAAGGGGGGTCAACGCAGAGGTGGCAGCCTGCGGTTAGACCGCGGCTGGTCACATGTAACAACCTCCCCCCTCCGCCCAGTCAGTAAAACGCCAACGGTTTTATGCTATTATAAGGTCAAATGTGGGTTTCGAAATGTAATTTGGTGCAAAATTAATTCAAAAACCATGTGTGTTTACCCTAAGGTGTCAAACAATGACAAGGCCGAGGGAAACAAACCCTAAATTTAACCCCTAAAGTCAACAGTTCATTCCTAAACTTGGAGGAAGAAGTTTGAATGCATCTAGGAGGTTATAAAAGGAAGTTTTACTCATTGAAGAGGAGGAGAGTGGTTTTGAAGTTTTCTGTGTGGATTCTGGAGGTTAGAGGTTGTTTTGGTTTTCAGTGTAACAGTAGCATCCAGATTCATAATTGGGAACTGTGATAGGCTTTGGAATGCTAGTTCAGAGAGATTTCTTATGACAGTGACTAGAAGTTCCTATGTGCACATTAATTTTTGTCAAATTTCTATGCAATCGACCTCTTTGTATCAATCCTAATATAGTGGTCGCCCATCTTGAAAGTAGACCCAAAGAGGTAGTCCATCAGGGATGAACTCCGTAATCAATCTTGTTGTCTAGTATCGCTGTGTATTTGTTGTTTTCACTTCTGTTTTGCATCTTGCTTATGTTTATCATCTGTCCTAAAGTCTTTCTTCTCAAGCATTTCTCACGGTTTCAACACTTTAAGTTAACATTCATTTCACTATTGGCATAATCAATTCTTCTTCAGTTTTAACTTATGATCATTTCAGATCATATAATTTGGTATCAGTGTAGGTTGCATTTGTAGAATTTTCCATTCAATGTTAACTAGCTCAAAGTCGCAACGTGGAGAAGGATTCCTCAAGCGGATTGATCTAGATATTTAAAAGCAAACAGTCATTCAAAAGTCAACCATGATAGGATCTGATGCAGTTGAAATGCCATAAACTAAGATGAGCGATGAACAGTTTCAGCAAGCATTCTTGACTATGCAGTAGATGTTGGGAGAACTCTACGAAGATAAAAAGGTGAGAGATGTAGCTACTTCTTCAAAGATATTAAAGAAGGAAAAAGGTAAAGGAAAGGTTGATAAAACACCTGCACCTCCATCATCTCCATCATCATCATCTTCTTCTTCTTCTTCCAGTGCAGAATCTGAAACAAAAAGGAAACCTAAGAAAACATCTCTTTTGAAACTTGACGTAAAATTTGAGTTACCTATTTATGATGGCGAAATGAATCCTAAAAAGCTAGATAACTAGATTAATAAGTTAGAAGTGTATTGTCGTATTCAGAACATTTCTGATGATAAAATGAAAGTTTAGTTAGCTACACTTAGAATAAGGGGAACAAATTTAATTTGGTGGGAAAGTAAAACTCAAATAGATGTAAAGTGGAAAGTTAAAGTCATATCTTCATGGTCTAAGTTTTTAAAAACTCTTATGAAACAATTCTATCCTTTAGGATACATGCAACAAGTTGTTATTGACTGGCAGAATTTGAGGCAAGATAAAGGGCAGAGTGTTCAGGAGTTTACTCAGGAGTTCAGAAAGAAAGCATTGGCACTTGGTATTTCATTGGATACACGTCAAACTTTATTAAAATACACCGGCAGTTTACATTCATATTTGCAACATACATTATTGATGTTTAATCCTAATGATTTTGATGAAGTGTGTGTTCAAGCCATACATATTGAATCAGGTGGCATACCATTAAAATTTTCACCACAATCATCCAAAGAGTTGGAAATCAAGGATTCTAATGACAGTAAAGGGAAGAACAATTCAAAGAGAAATAAATCAAGAACAACTCATAAGGAAAGATCTACTTGTTCTCATTGCCAGAGAATTGGTCATGATGAATCTAAGTGTTGGAAACTTCATCCAGAACTTACGCGCAAAAAGTTCCTTAAGGAGAAGGATGAAAAGAAGGAAATTACAATAGTCCAGTAAGATCTAGGTTTTGATTTAGGTGATGAAAGGAGGATAACTACCATAGTTTCAACAGGTGAAACTTCTGACACTGGTTCAAGTTCGAATGTTATTGCATCTTCATCAAACATAAATCCTTCAAATGAGGATAAAAGAGTTGAATTATTTAACATAACGATAACTTCTAAGCACACAAAGATATATACAATGTTTGACAGTGGATCACAGGTAAATTTAATATCTGAATATTTAGTTAAGAATTTGGGTTTGGAGACACGGAATCATCCAAGACCTTACCCATTAGGATGGCTAAATAAATCAACTCAGATAAAAGTCACAAAACAGTGTTGATTAAGATTTTCCATTACAACTAATTACATTGATGAAGTGGAATTAGATGTGGTTCCGGTAGACATATGTGGAGTTGTCTTGGGAAGTCTTTATCTTTATGATCGTGATGCAGTGTTTTATAGAAGAGAGCATAAATATCACCTTAAGAAAGATGGGGTTGAATTTATTGTCGGGGCACGTCAAAGTAAAAATCACTTGACTTTAGTTGTTCCTAATTAGATGAAGTGATTAATAAGTTCAAATAAGATATTTGTAATCATGTGTGTAAAAGAACAACATAAGAATCGACAAGATGTTTGTTCAAGTTATTAGTCTTAGCTTAAATGTAGTTTGATCAAAGAGGTATAAAATTTTCCAACTCTATTTAAAGAAACCAAACATCTTACTCATAAGCAGGGAATATAACATGAATTATAATTGATGCCTAAAGCTCCTCTTCCTAATGTCAAAATGAATCAATTCAGACCAAGTTTGGAAGTTAATAGTTACAGGGATGCAGGTCAGTATTGGGGAAAGTAAACCCTAAAACCTAATCTAAAACATAATCCAAACATTAAAATACCTAAACCTAAGTTCTAGACCATTACCATACCAAATCAAATACCTAATCCTAAGTTAAAAACCCATTCGGGCTATTGAAAACATATTAAAACATTACAAATAAAAACATAACAGTCATAAACTATGGGATTAACTGCATGGGGAGATAACTATGACAGCAAGCATCTGAACAGGTTACATGTTATAGTCATGACCATGTGGTTAAGACAGCGTCGGAACTTTAGCCATGTGAGCGGTCATGGTAGTCGGGTTTACAGGAACATGGGTATTCACGCCAGAGCTATCAGGGGTAAGACCGCCAGATAAGTTGTGATGGTCGGTGGGTAGACATGTTCACATACCAACTACTGGAGCACCGCAAACCATTGGGGATCAACATGGAGGTGGCAGCCTGTAGTTAGACCACAGCTAATCACATGTAACGACCACCCTCCTCTGCCTATTCAGCGAACTGCCAATGGTTTTCTGCTATTATAAGGTCAAATGTAGGTTTTGAAATGTATTTTTGTGCAAAATTAATTCAAAGACCATGTGTGTTATACTAAAGTGTCAAAGAATGACAAGAATAAGGGAAACAAACCCTAAATTTAACCCTTAAAGTTAGAATTTCATTCCTAAACTTGGAGGAAGAAGTTCAAATGCATCTAGGATGTTATAAAAGGCAGTTTTACTCATTGAAGAGGAGGAGAGTGGTTTTGAAGTTTTGTGTGCATATTCTGGAGGTTAGAGGCTATTTGTGTTTTCAGTGTAACAGGAGCATCGAGAGTCAGAATTGGGAACCGTGAAATGCATTGGAAAGTTGGTTCAGAGAAATTACTTATGACAGTGAGCATAAGTACATGTGTGAAAATTCATTTTGGTCAAATTTCTGTGTAATCAACCTCTTCGGTATCAATCCTAATAAAGTGGTTGCCCATCTTGAAAGTGGACCCAAAGACGTAGTCCATCAGGGATGAACTTCGTAATCAATCTTACTATCTAGTATCGTTGTTTATTTGTTGCTTTCACTTTTGTTTTGCATCTTTCTTATGTTTATCATCTGTCGTAAAGTCTTTCTTCTCATGCAATTCTCACGGTTCCAACACTTTAAGTTAACATTCATTTCACTGTTGGAATAATCAATGGTACTTCAGTTTTAACTTATGATCATTTCAAATCATTTAATAAGGTCTACCTCTACACAGATTCTAGCAAAAGTGAAAACACCTTTTGTGACTCTATTCGCATCCATCTTTACAAATTTCCCTAAAGAATTGATGATTCCTTCTAACATTTTGTGATGTCAAAAATGTATGGGGAGATTATGTAACTTGATCCACACTGATATTTTGGAAACCATCATGGTATTTGCATCAAATCCCTAAAAACACGGGATCATAAAAAGACTCTCACTACCCACCATGGTCCCTATTTTAAAACGTAATTCAAATCTTTGGTTGTATCAAATTTTACAACAAAAAATCCCCTAGAAAATAGGGGGATATCATAGTTTTCAATCCAAGTGGAAAATATCCATTGATATAAATCCATCATCTTGGGCCACAAAATGTTAAATCTTCATATGACTACTCTTTAATGGAAGTAGGAGTAGAGCTCATTGACCTCTGGCAGGTTTACTATTAAAGTTGACACCTGGTTCATCTGTTCCATAATATAGGAACCAGGGAGATTTGTTTGGTGATCAATATTTTTGTGTAGATCAGTCCTTCTTTTTATTGCATCCTTGAAAAAAACTAGATATTTAGAGTTAGATCGAGGACATCCTCCAAATAATCTTGTATTAAGGATGACAGTGGAATCACATTCAATGTTGTAATCTTACATCTTTTAGTCCTCTTGGAATGATTTCTATGCATAAGTTAGGTTTTGAAAATTGACTAGAATGCCATGTTTTTCTTGAATCTGCTCCTTAAGATCTTGTAGTAGATCCCCATCCCAAACCCTCACGGTTAATGATTTCCCATCAAGAGTTTTAACAAAGATTTGAGAATGGGCTCTCACCTCCAAATCAAAGTTGCGACTGTCAGATTCCTTCAAGATTTTTAGTTTATCCAATGACATTGAGGATTGAGAAGAGGCCCTAATAAACTCACCCAGATTTGTTAAAAATATATATATTTGTTGGGTTGTGTTATATTCTTTCCACGACTAACCTACGTATGGGCGAACCTACCTATGGTTTTCGGTCCATGGTTTTGGACGTGATGGTTTTCGGTCCATGGTATTGGATGCTTCGGCATGTATAAATATGTATTGTAACATTGAAAGGAATATA